>LBNU01010424.1:22065-45419 GCA_014162995.1 Artemisia annua
AAGAAGACTTATCTTTAATTAAACATCCAGGTTTCAAGGGTGAAAAACCCTTAAAAATACTGTGGAATACGAGCTAGGGTTTTTCCCAAAAGTTGCACACTAATGAATGAAAATTAGAAAAGTATATATAGATTTTACAAGCTGACGGCGTCACGTTCTAGTGCGTGACGTCGTCACCTCGCCGCCAAACTTATATTCAGATTACTCAGATTTACTTCTGACGCCGTCCCTCTTTAACCTTCTCTGGGCCGTCTCCCTTTGTCACAAAACGTGACGGCCTACATCCAAATACACGTGACGCCGTCATCAGGTACTATTTCCAGCATATTTTGAGACTTTGTCGTTTTCTTCACTTTTATGCTCCAAAAACGTCCAAAATGCTTCCTTTTCCAGAATTCCTCTTCAAAGTACCTAAAATGACAAAAAGGAACGATTTAGGGCAATATTTGATCAAATAATTACGGATTAGGGCTTAAATGACTCTCTAAAAGCGGTACACTTTTCGCTTCATCAAGAACACCTGCCAAAGTTGTAAACTGGCAGATCATCAAACAAGGGAACAACATAACAGCATATAAAATCATAAGGGAAGATTATACTGAAAATCTTTACTTGAACTTTCCAGCTATGCTGCATGACTTGACAAGAGATGATCTTAAGGAGTTATACAGCCTTATGGTGTCAAAATATGGGGATGCTGCACCTGAGGATGACTTTGAAAAGGTTCTTTGGGGAGACTTAAAAATTATGTTTGATCCTCCAAGCAAGACTAATGATATCTGGAAGGTAGCTCATCAACAAGAAGTGAGATATTGGAGATATTTCTTTAGTTGTGCAGTTCATTGTCTAACATTGAAGACTGCACACATCTACATGCTTGCAGAGGTAGAATACCCAATCCCTCCTAGAGTTTGTAAGGTTATGCTGGAAAAGAAATTGCTAGAAGATAAGGAGGATGAGAAAAAAAGTCAGCTATTGGAGCTCATAGAAAGACAGTCCAAGCAGGAAACTGCTTGGGGTGTTTGAAAGAATTTTCAAAATTTTTGGAAAAATAGACTTGAGATAGGATTATTTGGAGTTTGCCTGGTGAAAGTGCTTGGCACTAACACAACAAATGGTTATCAGTCCACCATGTCTAACCCACATAAGGATTGGCTAATCCAAGAGCAAACGGCTCTAGGTAAAGATATCTCAAATCCGTTTATGGCTGACAATTTGCCAAAAATTGTATGGTATTCAACTCACCATATCTGTTATAGTGAAGAGTTGACTAGCCCACAAGGTTATGGCTTGTGGTAAAGGCAGTGGAAAACCATAATTGGTAATCAACTCACCAAGATGATGATTATATTCCATCAAAGAGTTGGCTAGTCCAAAAGCAAACGGCTTTTGGTAAAGAGAAATCAAATCCGTTGATAGCTGATGGTTTGCTAAAAATCATATGGTTATCAATGTACCATAGTATCATACTGAAACATTGGCTACTCCAGAAGTGATGGCTATCTGGTAAAGAGACATCAAATCCATTAAATTTTCAATGATTCACCTCTCACAGGAGTTCACACACCTGGAAGTGATGAGAATAGTATGAAACTTTTGATTTGATGTACATATTGTCAATGTTGCTGCAAAGATCAGATGGTAATAAAGATTTGAAGGTTGCTGCAAAGATTTCAAGTTTCAACAAAAGTTGCAGCTCAACAGTAATTCCAAAGGAGCTTATATTCAAAATCCTCAAAGCATTTCTGAAGAAAGGAACTTGAAGATCATGGAGCATGAAGATCAAGTTAGGGGAGGATTGTTGGGAATTATTTGTAACAGACTTAAAAGTCTAAATAGCTTAGTTAAGTCGGGTAGATAGTTAAGTCTGCCAGTACTAAGTTAAGTCTGGCCAGTGATACTTAAGTCTGTTTATGTTAGTTCAGTTAAGTCTGTTTTGCTGAACAAGTTAGATAAGTTAGGAGACATTATAGGAAAGGATATGTACGCGGTTAGATATCTTAGGAGAAGATATGCATGCATCCTTTCACACGTTTGTAGAATTAGGGTTTCCTTGTAGTATAAAAGGAACCCTACGGCATTGAGTCCTATGCCAAGTTTTCTCAAAGTTAATAGAATATAAAGTTAGTATTTCTCTGTGTTGTTCTTACTGCTTGTGTTAATATTCCGCGTTAACATCAAGTATACATTGTTTAGAGTTTCTCATATAGATAGTTTGGATTTATCCAAGGTATCTATTGTCTTACAAAGGCTGCTTAGATCCAGAACTTTGGACCTACAAGCGTTATCTTGATATCGTTCACGAACAGGGTGTTCTGAGTATAACTTCCTAGGTCTGATATGTAGGCATAAGTTTGTGTTTTATATGTTGTGTTTAGGTTGTGGTCATAATTATTGTTTTAGGCTGCTTTATTAGTTAAAAATTGGAAGTTTATTCTTTGTTTTACAATCTGATGTATGTTGTGAAAATGATGCATCATTGTATAAACTGTGCTTGATAGATGAATATACATGTCTTACTCTCTTCTGTAGTGGATTCCTTTTTCATAGCTTTTTGATTTGCTTTGTTGCTTCAAGATTCATTAAAGACATTTTCTAATATCTGAATTCATCTTTTTAGGTTGATATTTATGCTAGTATCATGGGGAATTCTGGTCCGGGCCAACCTAAAGCTGTTGATAGGAAGATTGGAAGTATCACAGGTAGCGTTTTTATTTATTTATTTATTTATTAAATGCTGGTACGTTACTTTATTAGTGTTTGGCTAATCTTAAGTTTAAAAAAATGGAAAAGCATTTTGTACGTAACATGGTGTCTGACTTGAGTCATGAATATCCTTGATACAATTATTAATAGATTATATATTCTGTATTTAGGATATCCGGACAGTTTCAATTGCATATAACAGTGCTTGGGTGAGGAAGATAGAAAGAGGTATTTTCACGACTAAAGACTCTAAGTTGGTGTTCCTTACTTGGTGGTTTTGTTAAGGTATATTATTTATTCATTTCTTTGTGAAGTTTATTTTGGCTACAATTTGAGATTGCAAAACTGTTTATTTGTCGCACTAATGTATGTTGTTAACTTATTAACGGTTTATCCATAATGCTATTCTCAATAATTTAGAGTGTAGGAAATCAAATTAAATGTCCTGTATGGTAATGCATATGTGTTCTTGATTTATATTCTGAATAGATACTGAATAATGTTTCGGTTAACACTTTTGTTCTACAGGTAATGTGGGATCCAGTTGTACAGGTTAAGGTAATGGATGTTGCAGATTCGGCAATGTCAGTGATGTTCTGTTCTTTGCAAAAATAAAATAAAATAAAATAAAATGAGAAGCATTTACTGAACAATGCATGCAATAGTTATGTTTGAACGTGGTTCACCAATTGGGACCTGCCTGGTATATCTTTTTACCCTTTACTTATACATTGTGCAGTTAAAGTATCTTGGCAGATGAAACTTCAGATTCAGCAAGGACACTTGGAATAGAAAGCTTCTTGGCCTTGCGGCCATGCTGGATTGAACATCGTTGTGCTTAAATAACTGGTGAGTATTACATTTACTGTGAGAAATGACATAGTTTTTATGGGCCACAAAACTGTGTCATTTTATCATCCTAAAATATCTCCTCACATCCCTTCAAAACTGTTGTTTCAAATCTCTCTATAATTGATTCCAAAAACTACAACGTTTTGATCCCTTCATTCTGGATATCTCCTTCATTCTCCATCTGGATATTGGCCGAGGAAGAAGTGGAAGTCCGTGTGAAAGGTGAAAAGGATACCATCGAATATGAGGTTTTATGTAATAAGCTAGAGGAAGCATACAATAATTTAAGATGAATGAGAATGATAGCATGGGTACCATTTGTGCATAATAAATGTAGTAGCATTTGTTGCGACGTTCTACGTTTTTTTTCAGTATAGGCATATTGTCTTGGCAAGCTGGTCGATCTAGAGGGCTATGACACGTTTGTGAGACCACTTGACATGTCAGTCGTAGTTGCTATGAAAACAAATAGTGGATATGAGTGACATGTCAATTGGTCTAACCAATGTCTCGTAGCTCCTTAGCTTAGCTACCTTTTTTATGTATCCATTAAATTATTTGTATTATTTTTATACGTAAAGAATTATGTTTTTGTCATTTTTCTGTAATAATTGCAAGTCATTGCAATCATCGACGAATAAAATCCCGAGTGTTAAATGAGAATGGTCCATAAGCATTGTTGGTATTCTTAAACTTTTTCTTTCTTTCACATAACAAGTAAATAGGTGTCGGTATAATATAACATATTGTCTACTACACTTTTTTTCTACAATAACATATTTGTCAAAAATAAAGGAATTAGTGTTTCTTTTTCTTTTTAAAGACCTTTGAACAAATATCAGACTTGAATTTGCTCTGCCGCAATGCGGTAGCCAAATTCCTTGTTAATGACATAATACAACTATAAATTTAAAAAAATAAAAATAAATAAATAAATAAATACCTAGTAAATGATTAAAGTATAGTGGCTCAAAATTACTATCATAAATCCAAAGACTTATAAGAGGGTCCAATTGATATTGAAAGCAACAATAATGCTTGAAACAAAAAATAATAGCAATAACAAACATCCTTTATTGTGTGATTGAACACCCGAAAAATAAAGCATTTTAGATTATTATCCAAAGTTCGTTTCTTGCCAATTTATTTTTCATGACAACCTGTTTTTAATTTTATTATTTTTTCTTTTTTTAAGATTTTTTTAAATAACAAACAACAATAATAGAAGGTAGTCTACATGAAAACAGAAACAATGATTATGACAAATAGTCGGGTCATTATCTTTGTCACATGGATGTTTATTTATCGTTTATTCCATTTTGGCTACGATTTCTGTATACCTCATCTTTTTAGATAAACGGACAAGCTTCTTCGTCTATAATAGCAATAGAATTTGTTGCATATCTCACTCAACAGAAAAGAATTAAAATTTACATTTTATAACTTAATATAAAAAAATTCATGTGATCGATACTTTAAAGTCATTGGCTCATTGTTTGAAACCAAGCTCTTAAAATAGCCTTGGACAACTAAAGAAATATTTTTTTTTTAACTCAATTTACGTAATTGGTCTTGTTACATGGTTATAGTCTCATATAAATTATTTAATAAGTCATTAGTTCAGTATTGCATGATATTTCAACCATTTATTTTACTACAGTTTTGACAAAACTTTCATGTCTTTATAAATATTGAAATTGATGGTTAAATTCATTTTCTATAAGAAAGGTTGACTTGAAAGAAAGTATGAAAAAGAAATACATGTGAACCTTTGTCTACCCGTTTTCTACTAAAAATTCCATGAAAGATAGATAGTTTTATTTTATTTATTTATTTATTTATTTTTTTATCATATCCATAGATTCATTAATAATTGTATTTCAATAAAATAAAATAAAACCTATTTGATGATTATTTTTGTTTTAAAGTTTTTTAAAGCAAGGTATCATTTTCTAGCTAAAAACAATTGTCAAATAGGCTTGATAGTTCAAGAATAGTTACATACTTAGTGATTACTTGTATAAACTTAAATTAAGATATTTATAAGTGATGCAAAATCTAGTTATAATATGTTAAAATAACTTACTTTCACACTTGCTTGAACTTGTTTTATACTTAGTGATTACTTGTATAAACTTAAAGAGAAATTAAAAATGTTTTAAAAGTAATCGAATATCATTTTGGTATGCAATGTTGGTTTGGTAAGTGATAAAGGATTAAAAAGGCATACATAATCTATGAGAGCGATGGTTAGTGAACTTGTGTTCTTTTTTATTCTTGACAATTCATAATTCGATTATGGGTGAAATTATTTTTTAAGGTTGTAGGTTATGTTGTTCATTATTGACATTGACTTCTTAAATTTGTGTAACATGCCGAGAATTTTGATAATTAATTTTGTTTTAAAATGCCAAGAATTTTGATAATTAATTTTGTTTTAAAATACGTTTTAGGTTTTCTTGTAATTTTTTCATATTTCATCAATTATTAACATGATCAGTTTCTAGTTTTTCGGTGTACTAATTCGCATGGTTTGAGCCCATCATCACACAAATGTAAAACCGATAAGCATTTTTTTTTTTAGAAAGTTAGTGTGACCACTTTAAAGTTATGTTACGCTCATAGGTGGACAATGTATTATTTATCGGCTTATGGATGTAAGATAAACACATATTAGTCGAGAAAAACATGAAGATACACATATTAACAAATACGACTCGCAATTGTGGTCGACACGGTTATTACACTCAATGACTCAAAAGCATCTAAAATAAATGTAAATGACTTAAAACAATTGTTAGTATCGATTATGATACTATAGCTAGTACACAAAAAGAAAATATAGAATAATATAAAATAAAAATCCACATGTCCTTGAAACTAGGGTTGTTCATCGGTTTGGTTATTGAATTGTTCGGTTTATTTAGTACGGTTAGTTTGGTTAAATTTTTTTGAGTAAAACCAAAAACCGAATCAAACCGAATTCATATCAGACTAAACCGAATTGAAAACCAAATATAACTAGGTTACGCTTTTCGAGTTGACCCAAATAAAACTAATTGCATAATTTATATGTTTGTTCATTTAATTATATACTTTTTAGCAGAAAAATATTTTCAAGCTTAAAAGATGTATATATTTACAGTAGGAAAGAGTTTTAATGGTTTCTTATATATATGCAAAATATATAAAAAGACTATATATATTTATTGGAATTCGGTTTGGTTTGGTTTACATTTTGCCACAACAATATCCAAACTATTTAATTCGGTTCGATTTGGTTTTGATTAATTCGGCTCGGTTTTATTCGGTTCGTTTTCGTTTCGGTTTTCGGTCTTGTGGGTTACGAACACCTCAACTTGAAACGTAGCTCAAAACAATGTAACTAGGATATGCTAATTGTGTTTGAATCAACATATCCTCGCAAGTAATGCAAAATCATATAGGAAAAGACATTAATTATGTGCTTGGTTGCATAAAACATAAATGATAAATGTGTATACAAGTTGAGGATGTAGAATAGGGAATTGGATTGAGGAATGATAGAGCCACATAAAAGCATCCACAAAATTCTTCATAAAATGATGTGTTAGGAAGTGATTGTTGGATTGTATTATAGTTTCTCTCTCTTCTCTCTGATTAAGCCACTTACCGTTTGACACGTCATTTTGTAAGAATTTTTGTGAAAATATGTTTGTGGTTAGGGCTGTAAACGAACCGGACGAACACGAACGGAGCCTTGTTCATGTTCGTTCATTTATTTTTAACCGGACAAATAAACGGACACGGACGCTTAAACGGACGAATTTTCTTGTTCATGTTCGTTTATTAAGAAAATGAGTTGTTCATGTTCGTTTATGTTCGTTCATTAAGACACTAAACGAACGCTAAACGAACATAAACGATCGAACATAGATGAAAATAGACAAACAAACATAAACTTTATTAAATTCTTCACAATATATTGTTTTATAAGTGTCGTTTTGTTTAAACAAACCAATTTTTAAAATTATAAAATTAAAAGATATGATATATGAACATAAATAGATAAATAAACATAAACGAACGTTAACGAACGCATAATCAGACGTTCACGAACACAAATGAACGGACGAGACTTTTGTTCATGTTCGTTTATTTAACTAAACGAACGTAAAATATTGTTCATGTTCGTTCATTTAATAAACGAACAAACATAAACGAACTTTTTACCGAACGGTTCATGAAATGTTCACTGAACGTTCAGTTCGTTTACAGCCCTATTTGTGATTCTATCAAAACTCAATTGGATTTGGGTGGCATTTATTATTGGAAGTTGGGCTTTTATTAGCCACACAATATATTTCTAAAACTTTTAGAAATGTTTTAATTCCTTTTGTGCCAAAGGGAGGGTGTCAGGCTCTAAACCAGCTAGAATCAATACAAGGTGTCTTGCCACTCCTATATCCACTACAAGAATCGGGCCCTTTAGCCACGACCAAAAAGTCGTGATTGAAGGCTTTGCTCACAACGCCGATTTACCAATCAATCTGCTGCTTGTTAGCTTTCTGGTAGCAGTGCTCGAGAATGATTTACTTATAGTCTAGCTTTCAATAAAACACAAGTGAAAAGCTCAAATGCATTAAAATGGGTACAATTAGCAAAATTTTGAAGGGGGCCATAGCCCTCCCCAACCTTCACAAAGCACCGTCATTGCTTACATGTATAGTTATTCAAGTTTAAACCTCCAATAAATTTCAATCTTTTTAGAGATACATCTTCTGTACAACAAGAAAGACAAGATCGCATGTTAAACATGCGTTTTTGATGGGGCAGAATTCGGGTTTCACCCACAAAAACCGAAAACCGAAACCGAACTGAACCGAAAAAAGCCAAACAAAATTTTATTTATTTTTGGCTACACATTTATATAATTAAATAAATAAATAAATAATTTAAATTATGTAATCCGGGTTATTTGATTCGGTTTCCGGTTTGATTTAATCAAATTTGAATTTGGGTCGGTTCGGTTTTCGGTTTAACTCGGAAAAAAGTTTAACCTAATTAAACAAACCGAACAACCCGATAACCGAACTGATGAACACCCTAGTTTTTTACTTTTTTATGTAGATGTTGGGCTGCGTATTTTGGGCTGAGATATGGCGATAAAACCTCATACTAAATATGCAACGTATATATCATTAGGATGCATGGTCTAAGACATGATAATACAAGTGAATCTAAAGTCAAAACATAAGAGGTAGATCATTATATTTTTTACAGCTTAAACCATGATGATCAAGATATAACTCTTACCCTATATACAAAAGGAAAAAAAAAAAAAAAAAAAAAAAAAAAAAANCATGTTTGCAACTTCTAATGCATGCCACAGCCACACTGAAAATTATGCAGAAATTCACTACACCATTCATACAAATGTACCATCCTTGTCTTTCAATTTATAAAAATCTTACAACCAATAAAATGCATGTATCCCTATAAAAGACAAGGATTTTTTTTTTTCCCGTACAAATGTACCATTTGGGGCTTTGAATATGGACACAGAGAGTGTTGTGTATCGCATTTTAGCTAGAATTTGTGCAATTTGTGTATGTATCATTTTAGCTATTGTGATGGGACACATTTTGGTAGCTGCGAAATTGTTTTGAGCTCATTAGCTAATGCAGGAGCCAGATGAGAATCTGCAAACCATATACCATAATCGGAAATTTTCAAGAAACAAACATGAACTATAAACTGTACCATTAGAATAAACGGTAGAAAACTTAACTTATAAATTATATTAAAATGTGCACGAATTGCTAACAAAATCATAAAGAATATCATTGGCAGCTTAGTAATTAGCACGCCAACCTACATTGAAATAATCCTTCTGTACAAAATTGCATTTTGTTCAATAAACCTGTAAATCTTACCATGTTTAATATGTGACAACATTCTGTTTGACGTTGTATCAGATAATTTGTGTTCTACGGCTAACTTGAGACTTATTTCTGACTACGTTTCTTGTAGCATCTTCAGTTCTACTTTCGGTGATCTCTTTCTATCCTGTAGCTGGCACTATTTTCTTTGATAATGCATCAAACCTTCCTAATTTTTGGTCTTTTGATCTTGCATAAAAATCTAACATTGTCACTAAAAACAATACGAAAAACAAGTTAGAAGGTTAGATACAGTGTGTTTTTACAATGGAAAGTCGAAGTCTTCACTTAGTGTTCACTCTTTATAACAACCAATTCTTTCGGAAATTCTATGAGATTATATACTAATTGTAGCTATAAACAGTGTTGTGGACACCTAGCACCATTTGTCCATTTTTTATGCCTTATGATAAGACTTTCCTAAGAACGACGGTAAGTTGGATCGATAGCTATAATATTATCAAAGATTACCTTATCCTTTGTAGTTATTTTTTAAAAAAAAAAAAAAAAAAAAAAAGGGCTCAAACTTTAGTGTTTCTATTAAGAAGTCTAAAGGTGTGGAATATATACCTGTCCATTTTCGGTTTTCAGAACAAGAACATCCAATTTTCGTTCAAGCTCTTCGATTTCAAGTTGAAGATCTTTCTCTTTCTGTGAAATGAAGTCTTCGAACCTATCGGTAGCAATTGGTTTCGATCTTTCACTTTCTATCTTATGCATCCTTTCAACCTCTTTCTTAAACATCTCTATTTGTTTTGACTTTAAAGTCAACTGGTTTTCAAGAAAAGCTAGTTTTTCTTGAAAGAGGTCATCAACAAGCTGTAAATCTTTTTTCACTTTAATGAGGGTATCTTCAAGAATCCGTTTTTCTGCACTAAGCTTCTTACTTTCATTCACTGCTTTCACGGCTGCATTTTCGTTAACTTCAAATGTATACGCCATTTTTTGAGAGACTCTTTTAAGTTCCGCTTGGAGCCTTGTGGCTGCATTAGCATTTTGCAATCTAATCTTTCTTAGACTATCTTCTGCACGAATAGCTCTTTGTTCTTGCTCGGTTTTTGCACGTGTTAATTCTTCAAGATCATTCTCAAAGCTTTGAGCTTGATTTTCTAACTCTTCTTCAAGATTCTGGATATGGGCTTCAAGTTCTTTTATGACAAGTCTTGACATTGACAGTTCTTCTGACTTTGTCTTAAGATCGTTTTCCAAGCTGTCTAATTGTGGACACTCGCATTCCATGTTTAGTTGCTCTTGAATTTGACTACGCTCGAGTTTATAAGACATGTCATGGTTTTCTTGTTTAAGGATCTCGTAATCAAGTGCAATCTGTTCCATTTGCATTTCGAGCTCATCCTTATCTCTTTTATATAATTCAATTTCACCATAAAGAACTGCTATCTTTTGTTTTAGTACTTGTGTTTCTTTCACGCCAATGTGTTCTTTAACAATCATTTCTAACTCTATTTGTTCTTCATCATCATCACCAGATTTAGAATCGACTACTTTAGATGGCTGATCATTATAACATATTGACTTTGACTTCTCTAGAGCAAGAACCAACTCAGCATTCGACTCCTGCGATTCCTCAAGTTGTAACCGAAGATTGGAGCTCAAATTCTTTTCATGCTTTAGTTCTTGTCTTAGTTCAGCAAGAAGAGCCCACGGATCACCTTCGTCAATCAACAACATACCGTTGACTTTGACTTCCTCTCTATTCTGATAGCCCTTGAGTTCTTCCTTAAGGGTAGCCACTTCCTTTAAAAGATCCTGACTCTTTTTCATTTCCTTCACGATTCTCTTACGCAGTGTCTGTAATTCTAACTCTGAAAATTCAGCATGCCTGGTCAAAGCTTTGAGTTCGGCTTTAAGCTTTTGAATCACGGCATCTGGAGAACCCTCTTCAGAAGTTCCTTCTAAAGTACTTGTTGAAGACTCATCTGTACTATTTATCCAATCCCACTGTATTATTGATCTGTCTTTTGTCATTGAAAATTCTTGTGACAGCTTTGCGATCTTAGGTGTATTAAACTCTGAATTGCTGTTAGACCTTGACAGCATGATATCAGATCCAATGGATGTCCGGCGACTACTTACGGTTCGTTCTAAATCAATGTTGCCAAAGTACGTCCTCAAGCTACGTTCATGCTGGCTTGCATTATCACTTTCATCACTGTAAAACGTAGGAATGTATATATAAATTTGTTCAAGTTATATGAAGAAAAGTAAATTTCTTTTTTGCAATGTATAGTACCTTTGATCAAAAGAACCCTGCACCTTCTGAATCGATACCTAACTCAAATGATACAACCATTAAATGTGAAATGAAGAATTTACTTAAACAAACGGTTTTGTTTCCATAAAAATTCAAAGTACTTTTTCATTTCTCTTGATTTAGTCATTGTGCATATTAGTTTCTGTATAAAACGTAAGTATTATATAAAAAATGCTAACGACGGGTTACAAATTGACCCAAAGGTCACAATAATAATCTTTTAATGATCTAAATTTACAAAGAAAATTTCAATGACTAAACTAGATAAAATGGAACTATACGTGGTATTTTATGTTAAAAAAAACTTAAAAGATGTACACGAGGGAGAAAGGACTAACATGCAGTACGTGTACAGAGTTAGCATTTTTGAGGGGAAGAGATAACGAAAAAGGCTTTTTAGCCTCGACGTAACTTGCAAAATCAATAGAAACCTCTCCAACACTACCAAGTCTTGAAGAGTCCTACAAAACGTCAAAAAAACGAGCAATAAATGGACATCTCATTTAAGATTCCCAATCAGGAAAGATTATATGATAGTCTCGGTGTGTACCTTTGCTACAACAAAGTAATAGATTTTTTCATTGATCCTTCCGGTTTTTGGATCCTGGGAGAACTTCACAGTTTCATAGATTGGTTTTTCCCAATAGCAAGTTCCGTGTTGAACTTTGGCTTTGTCTAATCTTGATGTCGGTTTTCCAACATCAGCAGGAATTATGGATATCATCAAAGAATCTCCTCCTAACTGTGCCAACTGTATATAGATACCAGATTACGGTAGTAAGTATTTGATAGCATTTCACAACAAAAAATTTAGCTTTACTTGTCAAAAAATAAAATAATAATAACTGGATGAATTTTGCACATTAAGGCAAACACCTAGACTAATAGCAAGGTTCTGTTTCTGTGAGGATGTTAACGGTTTTTATTTATATCACGAGTAGCATACATTATGGCCTTCAGTACCATATAAAATAGTCGATCTTTATGGCTTTAGACTTAAAACTGTGATGCCTTGATTAGTCTACTGTTAATTTCCCCAAAATGCAATTAAGAACATACCCAATTAAACACTATCCGTATACAGTATATCTTAAGAACTTCATAATTAAACACTAGAAAAGCAGGACATAACTAAGCACATATGAGTTTTCTTCTTTGTTAACCTCCTTTAAAATTCCAAATACTGTAACAACTATACACTTGTAAATACCAAAAATATACTAACTTAAGCGCAAAATCCTCTCAATATAAGCACATAAATCTTGCATGAAAATATATCAATTATGAAACATGTTATGGTTAAGACTAACAAAAATGTTACCTGAGTTGCATGAAACTGCAACTTGAACACACTTTTAATCTTGTTCTTCTCATTCTTCCATCTTGCTGACTTAAACATTTTATTCTCACCCACTTTTCTTACGAGATAAGCCCGAAATAAAAAAGCCAGTCAATAAGCCCGAAAAATGCTCAACTTCGCATTTCCAAAGCTCATGAACATACAAAGGGACACAAGATATGGGTTGCTTGGTTGAAAGTACTAGCTTATCTAGAATGAAGACTTCATGAATGAGATTGATGATTCATCAGCAAGATTTTGTCCCTTGGTTTTGTTTTTTTATATGTGAAAGAAAACAAATCGTGTAGGTATGTAAAGGTATATTTGTGTACACATATACTTTGTCAGTTGAAAACAAGAAACAAATGGCAAAGCCCCTTTATCTTTGTTGATTATATTGTTGGAAACATATACATGAAAGTAACCATAGGACAGGATTACTTGGGGGTCTATAACTTTTCAAGAATTAAACAAAATAATTTTGGGTCAACTTTCAGTCGCGTGGCTCAACTGGTTTGAACAAGTGTCTCCTAAGCGGGTCATTAAGTCATTTTGAACATTGTCGTCCACATATTGTTTAAGGAGCGCGTATGTCCAATCAACGTTATCACTTATCAGCTAACTAATATAAACCGTTTTATCGTACAATTACAGTTACATGCAATATTTTCTTACTCATGTAACTAAACATACTCATTCCTTCAATAGACTTTTACATACCATGAAGTCAAAAATCTGAGGGGTATCTTTGACATTCTATAAAAAAGTTAACGTTATTTATGACAAACGAATGAGAACAAGAAGAAGCTGGTGGCACAAAGAGAGACAAAACAAAACGGTCAGTTTCTTTGGGTACTGTAGATATAGACTTTGCCATATTGTTTATTTATTTTTTTATGAATTGTTAATCTCACTTTTGGGATATCTATTTAATGGTGGAAAACGACTTTTTAACCCCCTCACCGCTAACAAACATATCAAATTTAATACTTTTCTTGAATAAGTTTCTTCTTAAAAAGTCGTTTGATATGTAAAACACTCTCCTAAGCGGGCCGTTAAACACCTCTTCTTCCACAGACATGGTATTGCAGATTATGGTATTGCAGATGTGACAGAAAATATTAGTAAAAACAAGCACAACACCCTAGGCTCATAGCAATATACATTTCTTTGACGGCTATCATACATTTACGATGCATTTTTTTATATACAGAATTGAATTAAGTTTGGATCGTCCTAGCAGATATACATTTACTAGTCGTGACTTAATCCAACTCTCGTTCCGTTACTAGTAGCTTGCTTAACTGTGAGAGTACTCAAGAATTCATTGTCGAGACTGTCCTAAGATATGATTGGTTCGGTTAATTCACCCATCAACAATATTTAAGACGTCGAACAAAGACAACTAGCCTATATACCCCGAAAAAAATACACAATTTAATAAAAGGATAATTATTACAGCTTTCTCTTTTACGTTTTTGCAGAATGACAGTTTTACCTTTAACTAATTAATTAATGTTTTCTTTAAAGTTTGTGATATTAGTTTCAACCAAGGTTTATATGGTAAGCTTCGGGAGACTTTTCTATCTATTTTTAGTACTGAACAACTAACTCGAGACATCCTAAAAAAGAAATGTGAAGTATTAATTTGCGACGGAGGGAGTACATATTTGTCAATTTCCATTAATAAGTAGAGCTTTTTTTACACAAGAGCCATAATAACTAGTGTTTTACACCTTTAGAATAATTGAAGCTAACAGCCTAACATCTTCATTAATTTCTTGATAGCTCAACTAGGACCTTTGCTTAAACGTTTGGATCATGAATAATGTAGTACTAATAGTATTAGTCGTTTTTCTTCTTTCCGAAAATTATTATTAGCATAAACCATTAAAATAGTCATGCAATACTATTACTAGTATTAAATATGTGTTTACGTGCAAGTCTACTAAAAGATTTGGAGTTGAACATCATATCAATTGATTATGGGGTGACCCCTTCCTATGGGTCATAATGTCATATACTCATATTATATGATGGTGCAACCCAACACAAACCATTAACCAAATGGACACATGGTACTGTGGACCATTGTTTAGTATTTAGTGACTATACACAAGTACTCACAGGTGGCTTTCTGTATACCACTACATGATGTTCTAATTCTAATGTTGCCCCGTGATGGATTTTTTGTATTTGTTGCTACGTTCCAAATCTCTATCGACTAACCAACTAAATGGACACTTAATGTATGACCAAATATGAGTTAAATCGTGGCATGCTAATTAAGATATATGAACTAAGTTATCACGAAGTCAATTTATGCATTGTGAAGCCAAAGACGATGACAAACATTATAAAAACTTTTAGGTTCTGTTTGGTTCATAATTTGGGTTTGGATTAGAGGTCGGTATTGATATAGGTATGAAACGAATTATAAAAAGAGAGAAATATAACTAATTGTTGTAAAACTAATAAAAGAGAATAACAAGAACAAGAAAAAAGATAAAAACAAAATGAACGAATTGTGTTATTCATCTCACAATAGAGGTATGTATATGCAGCTACAAGATGTAGTATTTTACAAAATAACTATTAATAATAAGATATATGGACATTCATTCAATATTTATCCGTAACACTTCCTCTTTGATGCCCATTTGAGGATTATGTCTCGTTAAAACTCTACGAGAAAACACCTAGTGGGACCAAAAATTAGTGAAGGAGAAAGGGTGCATAAGTCTTTTTATATATTCGGGGATGTTACCTCATTAAAAACCTTGCTGGAAAACCCTATGAGGACAAAACTGTGGTCAAGGAAAAAAGAGTGCAACACGTATCTTCTCTCCCCCTGATGGTCACATCACTTAAACTCATTGAGTCAGTGAAATGATTATTGAAGTGTCTTATAGAATCACATAAATTAATATTCTCATGTTATTCGCAGATCCATTCTAGTATATCACCGCACTTCACGAGTTATTCATTGCCATCATATTCAAAGTGAATGATATATTAACTTTAAATGTTTCATACATATTTTAGTATCACACTTTTAAAACGATATTGTGTTCGTCCATAATGTTAAAACATGTTAAAAATACTTGCCCATTGATGAAATATTAGCCCAAATCAGTCTTTAAAATCTTGTAAATCTTATTAGCCCAAAATAAATATGCCCAAATTCCACAAAACAAGTTAATACTTGCCATTTTTATTCTATGTTTTTTTTGCAGTCGTTAAAGATGACTGATTCTGTTTTTATTTACACTTGACCATATGAGGAGTTTTTTTGTATGAGCAAATCGGGATTGTAGGTTTAAGTTGATATTAAAATACATATCTAATTAGTTACAAAAAAACATGATTAAATATATAATTGATTTATTCGATTTAGGATTATGTTCGAGTAAACATCAAACTCATATAGCAAATTATCATCATTCCATTTGAATGGAATTGGGATAAAGTTAAAAGTGTCACTAGCAAATTAGAGAAAAAAAAATGAATATTGTATTTTATATGATGATTGAAGACATGGTCAGTCCACCCATTTTGTATCACTTTCACTATTTGTTTTACAAATAAAAATGCTTTTGGTCATGAGCACCCAAGCGTGATATATTTCTTGTCTCCCCAATTTCATAAAAAATGCTTATTACAATTATTGACTACTTTATATCAGTATAAGACATAGAAAATATATTGAAGTTGTTCTAAACAAATTGCTACTATGAATTGTCTTGTCCTTTTGGTATTGTTTGTCTTTACTAATGATCAATGGCACCATACGATCGAATTAATGAATTAATCTTTTCGTTCCAAAATAATTGTCACGGGACATAAAACACACTTTAGAGAAAAAAATAAATAAAATAAATAAAAAAAATAAAACATTTTTTTTTTTACTTTTTGCAAAATGATTGTTTTACCCTTTGATTGAAGTTTTAACTTTAAAGCTTTGATTGAAGTTTGTAATTTTTAATATCGCAATATGATACACTTGCTATATTATTCAAAACCATATTTTGAATGGGATAGTAATTTTAGGATAATCCGGAATGAAAAGAGGGATTATAAATCTGAGATGGAAGAATTAATATTTTTGCTATTCGTATGCTACATCAATTCTTAATGTCTTGACAAGAAAATAGATAACTACCTTTTTTTCTAGGGCAAATGGCACAAAAAGGTATCAAACTAAGGGTCTATTTTCAATCAAGGTATTTTTCTTTTTTTCTTGCATAAAAAGGTACCAACAAATTTTTTTGGCGGATTTGGGTTTTTAATTAACGTTCGTTAACTTACTTCGTTAGTAAATTACATGTTTGATCCTCGAATTGGTATAATCATTTCAAAGAACATCCAAAAAAATCGATTTTTTTTTTACATGTTTGGTCCTCGAACATCCAAAAAAAAATTCGAAAAAATTTTTAAATAGAAAAATTATTTTCTTAAAATATTAAAAAAATAAATTCTTTTCTTATTTTTTTTTCAAAAACTTTTATTTTCAAATTCCGAAGAAAAAGTCATAGAAAAAAAATTCGAAAATAACTTTTGAAAAAAACATTCAAAAAATCTTATTTTTGAAAAAAAAAATTAAGAATTATATATTTTTTAAATTAATTTTTTTTTTCAAATTTTGAAAAAAAAAAGTGATAAGAAAAAAATTTTCAAAAAAAGATTGAAAAAAAATACGAAAAGAATTCTATTTTTTAAATATTTTAAGAATTTTTTTCGATTATTATTTTAAAAAAAAAAATTCAAAATTTTTTTTAAAAAAAAAGTAAATTTTCAAAAAAAAAAACATTACAGAAAAAATTTCAAAAAATATTGAAAAGAAAAATCGAAAATAATTTTATTTTTTAAATAATTTAATAAATTTTTTTTTATTAAGATTTTTAATTTTTTTTTTCAAATTTTTTTTTTGAAAAAGAAAATTTAGAAAATAAATTTTCGAAAAAAAACATTATTGAAAAAAAATTCAAAAAAATTTTTAAAAAATTTAAAAAACGTTTTTGAAAAAAAAAATCGAAAAGATTTTTTTTTTTAAATATTTTCCGAAAGTATTTTTTCAAAAAAAAATAATTTTTTTTTCTAAATTTGTTTTGGATGTTGAATGAAATGATTATACGAATTCAAGGACCAAACATGTAATTTACTAACGAAGTGAGTTAACAAACGTTAGTAAAAAACCCAAATCCGTCAAGAAAAATTGTTGGGTGCCTTTTTATGCAAGAAAAAAAGATGAGTACCTTGATTGAAAATGAACCCTAAGTATAGTAACTTTTTGTGCCATTTGCCCTTTTTTTCTATTTTATGTAATCAGATCTATTCAAGGTATTCATTTCGTTTAGTATAAGTTTTGGCACTAACAGTCTAAAATCATACACGACGACTATGTACAGATGCTGGCCCAATTATTTATAATGGGCTACCCAGATAGGCTTTTATTACTTATCGACAAGGCTCAGACTTTAAAGTGAACGAGGACGGCTACGGTCCGCCGCGTTGCGGCGGGGCGCTAGATATGCATTTGAATGGGTGATAGTTTTTGGTAGCGTGTTTAGGATGCAAAATCAGTTGTGGTACATGCTGAACTACCGAAACTTATATATTGTATTACCTTCCTCTGTCTCTTTTTTATAGAATGTTAAGCACGATTTAGGCGGGAAAAAAATACAACAAAAAATATTTTGACAGGAAACATTACAAAGAGAAGCTGCAACAGCTCCACCAGCAGCAGGAACGGCAACAACTCTTGCACCACCAACGTTTACGATAAGATCCTCAATGGATTTCTTGTCAGACAATCTGGCAAACAAACCTGGGCAGTAGGACTTAGTTTCAACATTAGGTGCCTGCAGCGTTCTGCTCAGCCTGCAATGAGGGAATCACCTCATTAGCAAGTTTGGCTAATATATTATCGTTGTTTTGTAGAGATGTACTCAGAATACAAATGTCGAATTATTCTACAAAAAATTCCATATGAGTAAGAATGCAAAAAAAAGATCATATATAACTTAAACATAGAAACTTTGATGATTAACCTTGCTGGTCAATTAAAATTCCATGTCTTGTAGAGTCATTTCACGTCTTTACTCTTTAGTCAACAAAATTTTATCAAGTGCATGTGATTCTATATAACGTAATAACATGTTTTGAGTAACAGTGGTCTAGGTCAGTGGCGGAGCTAGAAAATTTTTTTCGGGAGGGCCGAAACGATTTTTGTTCCGGAAGAACATTAAATGGGAGGGCCGTAACAATTTTTTTCCGGAATAACACATGAAATCGTGAAAAAAAATACACTAACGGGCTTAGGCCTAGGGGGGCCGGGACCCTTCCCGGTCCCTTAATAGCTCCGCCCCTGATCTAGGTAGGTACCTGAGCCAAACTAAAAGAAGCGGCAAAAGCATTGATCATATAAAAAGCAAGTATAATAGGGCCCATTTGTTTCCATGTACCCGATGAGCTGCTAATAGGCGTTCTTCTTCTTACTCGCTAAATGGTCTTGCTTAACCCAGGCCTTCAGATCGCACTTCCTGCTTAAAGAGGATCGGAAGAAGCTGAAGGTTGAGAAAGAAGGATCAGGTAATGTCTTAAACCACAACAGCTTTTATATATGGAGTTATTTAGCATTAGATTCATATTTAAAAAATGAATTCCTAGTTACCATTATCGCGGAAAGAACTTATGCAACCAAGTGTGAAAACGAAACAATTCAGATGCTTATGGTTTAGGCTGAAGATGCTCTCGTCGGATTATTTGTACTTGCAATAAATGCTCAAATAAGAGGTAATCTGCATGATCTCAGCAACAATCTTTGCTACCTATGCAGAGTACAGACGTATAAATTATAATGTTCAGTTCTCTAAAGAATGAACCAATACTTATTATAAAATGGTAAATAAAAATAGGCATTTAACCGCTGAAGACAGAAAGTCAAGGAAGGCAAAATGCTTCGATTTCTGTTTGGAAAAGATAGGCAAAAGGATTTGTTAAGTAGACATCAAACAATAGAAAAGTTGTAACTTTAGCTAATATACAACAAAGATAATTGCATTGTTACAGGTACGTATATAAAGTTCCAACCTTTTTGTTCCTTGTAAACGTAATCCTTCTATCACTAAGCTGCGTAAAGAAAGCTGCAAGGACAGTTGAATAATCAGACCAAAAATTGTAGCCAGAAATCCATAATGCTATTATAATATAGCAAGCAAACCAAGACAGTTATATATACCTTGTAACATTAAAAGTACTTTGACGTATGTCTTCCATCCTAATAAATTTTATGTTGGAAAATTTAGTGCACTTGAGGGATGAGTTCACACCTGGTAATGGGTTTGGAGGTACGGAGTGTACACCCATTTGGTCCATGAACACCCTGACTCAATTGTGGTTATACTAGTGAGATTCTGCTGAATCTGCTGCTAGTAGACTCTGCTGCTAGTAGACTCTGCTGCTAGACTCTGCTGCTAGACTCTGCTGCTGACTCTGCTGCTAGTGTTAACATTACCACTGCTAGTATAAGCTTGTTATCTGCTGATGGCTTGTTCCTGCGGATAAGCTTATTCCTGCTGATGGTTTATTGTTTCCACTGATAACCACTGATTCCTACTATTATGGAAAGTATTATGATATATTTAATGGGCCGTTAAATATACATAATTCCATGGGCTAGGGTTTGAGTATTCTCTATTATAAATAGAGATCATAACATTCTGCATGAAGGACGATCAACACAAACCCTAAACACTTGAATACGCTTCTGTTCTTGATTTGTGCCTAAAACAAGAACATCACTTGGTCTTATCCCATAGAGATATTCGTGTAACCCAGGCATAGGGTCGAATAGTTTCTATTGGAAAGTGATACCACGATTTCAAGTGAATATCCGGTACTCATTGATTATCTTAACCCTAATCTGGGAACACAGTAACACCTAATAACCAACAATCAATAGAAACTATTAGTGATAATCAATGGCTGCTGTCATGAGACATATGGCTGCTAACTTTTCCAAGCTGGAAAAGTTTGAAGGTGTTGATTTCAGAAGATGGCAGAAGAAGATGCAGTTCCTGCTGACAAGCATGAATGTAGTGTCTGTTCTCACTTCTAATATTCCTGAAGATCATGGGGATAATGCTACCATGGAACAGATGAGAGCAAGAAGCAAGTGGGAGAATGATGACTATGTTTGCAGAGGTTTAATCCTCAATGGTATGTCTGATTCACTCTTTGATATTTATCAGAATGTTGAGTCTTCTAAAGAACTATGGGATTCCTTGGAAGCCAAGTATATGGCTGAGGATGCATCAAGTAAGAAGTTCCTTGTAAGTAATTTTAACAATTACAAAATGGTTGATTCTAGACCTGTCATGGAACAATACAATGAACTTCTTAGTATACTTGGTCGATTCACACAACACAAGATGAACATGGATGAGGCTATTTCAGTCTCTTGTGTCATCGATAAACTACGTCCTTCTTGGAAAGATTTCAAGCATATGCTTAAGCATAAGAAGGAGGAGTTAACTCTTGTTGAGTTGGGCAGTCACTTGCGCATTGAGGAATCACTCAAAGAACAAGACATTTTCAAGCCAAAGAGTAGCAATGCTACTGGTCCATCAGTTGTCAATATGGTGGTGCATAACAACTCCTCCAGGAACAATGACAACAAGGGCAAGCGTAAGCATCATGATAACACCAAAGATGATCTTAACAAGAAACCAAAAGTGACTTGTTGGAAGTGTGGGAAACCTGGACACTTCAGGAAAGATTGCAAGGGTGGTAAAGTTGGAAACAAATCCAATGGATCAGGCACAAGTGGAGGGAATGGCAACACCAATTCTCTGAAAGGTCAGAATATGTTTAATAAGTCTTTTAAGATTTATTATGTTACATATATATATCTGAAATTTACTTTGTGCAGGATAATGATGTTGCTTGGTGGGTTGACTCTGGAGCTACAATTCATGTGTGTAAAGATAGAAGCTGGTTCAAGACCTATGAGTCAATGAATGATGGTTCTATTCTTCATATGGGAAACGAGTCAACTGCCCTGGTGCATGGAAAAGGATGTGTGGATTTGAAGTTTAGTTCTGGAAAGATTGTTACTTTGTTTAATGTTTTACATATTCCTAATATTAGAAAGAATTTGGTTTCTAGTAGTGTTTTGAATAATTGTGGTTATAAACAAGTAATTGAATCTGATAAGTATGTTTTGTCTAAACATGGTGTGTTTATTGGTTTTGGCTATTTGTGTAATCAAATGTTCAGGCTTAATATTGTTCATGATAATGTTAATTCTGCTTTTATGTCAACCACTAAATTGAATGATTCAAACTTATGGCATGCTAGACTTGGCCATATACAATTTAAAAGAATGCAAGATATGTCTAAGGATGGATTAATTCCAGCCTTTGATATGGACACTTCAAAGTGTAAAACGTGAAACTAAAGTGTTGGAACTGATTCATAGTGATCTATGTGATTTGCATGCTACTCCCTCTTTGGGGAATAAGAAATACTTTGTGACTTTTATTGATGATGCTTCTAGGTTTTATTATGTTTATTTGTTACATACTAAGGATGAAGCATTAGATAAATTTAAAGTATTTAAAACTGAAGTTGAATTGCAACAAGTCTGATAGGGGAGGTGAGTACATGGATACTCTGTATTTTCAGTTTGTTGGTATAATCCATGAAACGACTGCTCCCTATACTCCTCAGCAAAATGGTATTTCTGAAAGAAAAAACAGGGTGCTGAAGGAGATGGTTAATACCATGTTGTCCTATTCAGGGCTGAGTCAAGGGTTCTGGGGTGAAGCTATGTTAACAGCTTGCTATTTACTAAATAGAGTTCCCAACAAAAGGAAAAAGGTTACCCCTTATGAACTCTGGACTAAAAGAAAACCTAACCAGAACTTTCTCAGGATTTGGGGTTGTAGGGCTGTTGTAAGACTCCCTGATCCAAAGCAGAAAACTTTGGGTGAAAGAGGCATTGAATGCATCTTTGTTGGATATGCTGAGCATTCCAAGGCATATAGGTTTTATGTCATTGAACCTAATGAATCTGTTTCAATTAACTCTATAATTGAATCAAGGGATGCACTCTTTGATGAGAATAGATTCTCATCTATCCCTAGACCAAGTCAAAGGATTCCAAATGGAACTAATGACAATGGTGCTTCAGAAGAACCTGATGTGGTTTCTGCTGAAGTCCCTGCTGAGGTTGTGGAACAACAACCTGAACCTGAGCTCA
>LBNU01010424.1:45579-75151 GCA_014162995.1 Artemisia annua
AGGAAGGCTACATTAGTATCCGACAGTCTCAGAGAAGCTTGACCAATCCCCCACCCAGGCAGTGATAGCTACCGATGTAAGTATAGTGTAGTGGCAGTACAGGGATTTGAAATCGTTTCCTCCACAGGGAATAGTGTTAGAACTTTAGGAGCAGAACCGGGTTCAATTCATATGCACTGGCAATGCGCGTATTAACAGAAACGATGAAAGTCGTCATGGAGCCCCAAAGTGACGCATGCAGCTTTTAACTTGCTATAGCCAGCGTCGAGTATCTCTAAGAAAAAAAAGATGCATATTTAAAATTCATTCATCGTACGGGGAACCGAAGTTGAAAACTATTAGGCTATATAAGGTTAGAACAAAGATGGTTAATAATGAGGAAGAACCCTGCCTCCAATCTCGCATAAAAACCATAGGTGCACTAATCGGGGTCCTAAAGCCTTAGATTCATCAAAAGACTACTCTTAGGACACTTAGTCTTCTTAGCACTACGGTTGTTGCCAATTACGCATCAATGGCACCAGTTGTAAAACTATCGAGTCTACGAGATCTTAGCAATGGCTGCCGAGAACGTTTATATGAGAGAGATACTCACTGTATCTTCTCGCATGCATTAGACACAAGCCGGAAAACCGCCAGCGTCATTCGGGCTCTGTTGGTCACTTCGTAACTCTTGTGGGAGTTAACGGCTTCTGGTGTAAGCGGTCTAACACGTGCGCGAGTGAAGTCATCCAGCGAGCATCACCTAAATCGTTGGTAGTACGTATGGATAAGTCGCTGTATAGACTTCTTAGGAAAAGCATCCGATTAGGAACGGCCAGGGTAAGGATTTAGAATAGTCTTCAACACTATGAGGAGCTCCGTTGACGAATTCTAACTCCAAACGACCTATAAGTTTGCGGAGGATCTACAAGTCGTAGGTGATCTCGTACAACCCTCAATCGTATGGGAGTACTCTCGTATCGTTCTGTGATACAGCTTCTTTCGGGAGCATACAGCCGATTGGACGGCTCACTGTGAGCGGACAGAAAGGAGTAACCTCGACATTGGGGGCGAGGGGTGAATTTCTGTTAACTCCTTGTAAGTACCGGTTGTACCTTATGACTGAACCATTTTCTGGCAGGGACGTTAGCACCAACCTCGATTCCACATGGCTCATAACCTAACCCTCAAAGACTCCGAAATGTTTCTAAGGTAACAAAGTCAAAGAAAGATCAAAGTTTCACAAGTAGGGGGGGTGAGATGTTTCTAAGTCTAATCAGAACTTCAAAGTTCAAAGCTTGATCTCAAACAAATTGATCGAATTTCCAACGCACAAGTTTGAAAGTTCGAAGACGTATGGAGCAATGTTGGAAGGGCGTACAAGCATCAAGAGTCAAAGGAGTGAGCCAAAGGGCGACTGCTACAGCATGATGCATCACTTCAAGCAAACAATGAATAAAGATTGAAGCAGCCAAAGAATTTTTGTTGCTAATACTAACGACTAGAAACGTCAAGACGAAATCAACATAGTCCAAGATTAATGAAGATGACGTCAAGCAAACGATCAACTTGATGAACGAACCCTCTAGAGGGAGATTGTTAGATGCACAGTTTACAGTAATGAAAATTCGTCATAGTTACATTTGTAATAGGTCGCTGTTAGACTTAATTATGCGTTATACTTTTTTTTTCTTACATTTCTGATCATTTTACTGTAAGTTATACTTATGTAGTATTGGTATAGCAATGTGAGGATAACTCCCAAGGGCCATGGCATGTAATACTTCAAAGACTTGTAATACCTTGACTGGCCCTATATAGTAATAGCGATAGTATCACAATACAGCGCGGTCCCGTCGCTACAGAGAGCTGGTTGGTTCTCTTGGATAATGCAAGTGAATATATCACACTAGACTTAGGCGAGTTTCCCTTCCATTCTCCATCCTTCTTCATCTTCTTCTTTGTCTTCAATTGGCCCTTAGTGATGATTCTACTACCTTGTATGCGGACACGTTCGAATATGGTGACCATACACAGCATAACAGTATCTCTAATACTTGACTTTGATTATAATATTTTATTTGTTTATCCTGAAATTTTATATGTATATGATGTTGATTAATTTATGTGTATTTGAACCGTAACTATGTGTTTTGAACTAAGCGGTTCTGCATGCTCATATGATATGTGTTATCATCAATGTGTTTAATTTATAACCCGCTGGTATGTTATTCGATCTATATATTACTTGTCCTGTGATTCATGCTGATTTGATTTGAATAGTAGATCCGTAGCTTTGTGATTGATTCAATTTGTTTAGATGCTGACCTGCTCTCTTTGAATAATAATTATCGCTACTAATGACTCCAAACACTTTGAGTTTAAGAGTTCATTATTTTTGCTCTATGAGCATTTCTTTGCTAAAATGTTTCTAGCTATATGGCACAAGTGTCCTTAAATTGAGCAGAACATGAGTTTATGCCGTATGACAAAAACATTATCAGTTTCCTTTACTTGCTCAAGAATTCCATACACATATCTGATTTCTCCTTATTATCCGATTCGGATCCTTACTTTATCCTGTTTTTGCTTTTTCAGATGGCTTTTTCCTTCTTTACAGAGGCTAAGGGTTTCCAAACACTTCAGACTTTTGATGACAAGATTGCAGGCCTCCTATCATCAGGAAAACGTAGTCCAAATGACATGGTATCCTTGTTCAGATCAACGTCTCAGGCGGGATCTTTTCAGCTGCTGGTCAAGACTGTCGATGAAAAGACCTTCTCTTTCACAGTTTCACGGTCTGACTCCTTGCATTGTGTGAAGGTCATGATCTGTGACAAGGTGGGTGTTGCCCCCTTCAACCAAGGGCTGTTCTTAACTGGAGTTTGGCTCAACGACCACCACCGTACCCTTCTCGACTACAACATCAATGGGGATTCCGTCCTCTATCTTGTGCCTTGCTTTAGAGGAAAAATGAAGATATATATCGAGACCATCTCTGCAATGAGGGTCCCTTTTGATGCCAATTTCACTTACCGCATCAGGGAAGTGAAAGCCTTTATTAAAGACAAGGTAGGTGTTCCCCCAGACCAACAGACGCTGGTCTATGCTGGAAATCAGCTCGGAGACAACCACATCCTTGGTTACTACTATGTCCAGGATAAGTCGACCATCCGTCTTGTGGATCACACATTGATGACACTGCAGATAAGTGTCGTGAATGTTTCCACTGGAAAGACCATCTCTCTTGAAGTTGAAAGCTCCGACACCATCAACGATGTCAAAGTCAAGATTCAGGACAAGGAAGATATTCCTGCAGACCAGCAGACACTGTTCTTGCCCCAAAAGCAGCTCGAGGACGACTCAACTCTTGCTGACTACTGCATTTGGAATGGATCTACCCTACATCTTTCTCAAACCCTTGGTTAGATATCGCACCAGTTAAAAACAGTTGTAATGTTTTTAACTATTCTAAACTATGAAGATGATGTTTGTTCCTTCATTCTTCTTTTTAATTTATCAGACCATTTGTTTATGTTTCTGTAAATATTTCAAATATGATATGTTTATCTATTATGATTTTATGAATGAAATTGAAATAGGAAAGTTTTTTTACTTGCCTATTCTAAACCAAAGTTTTTGTTCATGTAGCGGTAGCTGATTCTGGAAAAGAAACAATGCTTAGCTCTATGTTTTACTTATAGCTCTATATATGATTAGCGTTTGTCTATATGTTTTATTTCGATTTAACTGTAGCAGTAGAGCTACATAACCAAAGTATCCAACGCGTGATTGTATTTTATCACATTGGCTTTGCACAAAACCACGTAAATGATTTGTGATTTGTAACTCTATGGTGTTTGAGTAACCTTACTCGTTAGGTGTATGCAAATACTCTAATGTTACGCTTTTAGCAAAAATAGTTGTAGCAAAATCGGCTTTAATGAGTAGAAACCGAAATTCCCAAACAGACTCAAGCTAGAACTGAACCGAAACCGAGACGTGGCTTTCGGTCCGGTTCTTGTTTCCTATGAAATCCTATTTTTGGTTCTCGGTTCTTTCCGTCTCGCGTCGGTTCCCTGTGGTTCCACAACCGAGCTCACCTCAAGTAAGTACTTTTTTACGCTATATATATGCCGCTTTTCTATATCTTAAATTTTTTGCATATTAGGTGCGAAGAGTAGGTGATAGTTACCTAGCCCGCTAGTGTCTCGGTTAGAGCCGTTTATTTAGCTCTTTTATACAATCTTTGATTTCTATTTACCTATATGTTGTGTCTGTGTTGCATTTCAAGGGGGGGAAAAAAATAGTGCCAAACAAATAATCATTGTGTAGCCCCGAAAAATAACCTTTTTATTCATATTTTGTAACTTTTTAAAGTTGATTAAAATAGTTATTTAATAAAGATTATGTTGCAAAAGTCGTCTTTTTGTGGTTAGGTCAAATTCCAAACGCAGTTCTTACAACTTCAAAAGTTCAAGCGTAGTCCTTGTGAGACACTTTAGTGTGCAATTACCGTACATGTTAATGATTGCGCATGCACTTTCACAGTTTTATGTGTTAGACGACAAATGCACAGTAAAACTCTGATAGGAACTACGCCCACACTTTCAATGTTAAAAGAAGTGAATAATTAGTGTTAACATTTTTTAGCTAAAAAAAAAACTGAAGCAGACAAGGCAAAATCAAACCTCCTGATCGATGTGATCACATATGAAATTACACCTCTATTCTATTCAAATGTTTCACCCCATGCATCCTCTTGTTAGCAGAAGAATGTCATATGAAATGCCAAATGCCAAACAACTTTATTAACCGAACTCTAACAGATCCTTCAATTGAAGAATAATGTCAATTAATCACAATCCGAAGATAAGCTCAAAGCATCAACGTAAATTCAAAGTCTAGAATCATCATGCCAATCTAGATAACATAAATTTAAAAAATGTTCTCCAAAAGCAAGTAATTATGTTCACACGAACCACAATCGTCATGACTACCTGCAAGAAGAAAAAACCACAGCATGAACCAATTGTATTGTATGGATTTTGTCAAGAAAATGATAAATCAAAGCATACTAAATGATCAATTGAATCCATATGGACCAAAAAGTGTACAATATCACACATAAGAAAGTACCAACAAGAGCAGGCACAAGTGCCAAGGGCACACTGTTCCGTTCTACAGTCAAAATAATGAGGAAAATTTGAATCCCAAACTAGAATGCTCTAAAAGCATGCCGTTCTTCCTAGTCGTAACTAAGAACACACACAATACCACACAACTCATGACGCTATTTCACACATTCCAATAAATACATGGGAATACAGTTTTCTGCAGTCCATCTCATAGAGATTATGTAGAAAGCATCGTAGTACCGCTTACCTATAGAGGGCGAAGCATTGGAAAATCTCTACGATATTCTCGCTCTGAAAGAGTATCATTTTCCTTTTGTGGGGTCCACAACACCTCAGCCGCCTGTGTAATGATCAGACATTTAGCAAAGAAACACAAAAAACCATAGTTTCTGGGCTAGAAAACAAATACATATATATATATATATATATATATATATATATATATATATATATATATATATATATATATATATATATATATATATATATATATATATATATATATATNAAGAAGCAGTTCACCTACAGAGGGCATAGCAGTGGATAATCTGCACGCAACTCTTGCTCCGAAAGAGTATCATCTTTCTTTTGTGGGGTCCATAACACCATGGCTGCCTGTATAATGATCAAACAGTTAGCAAGAATACACAAGAATCAAAGTTTCTTGGTTAGAAACAAGACCGTATATATAGGTCTCACCATAATTTTGCTTGAAGGGATAGATGCTATCTTTTCCAAAGCTGTCTTCAAATCTGCACTGCTTTTGACATCTGGCAGTCCATATAGGCCAAAAACAGCCGCTACGATCGTAACCTTAAACCAAAAAAAAAAATAGTTTTTAGTTTTTAGAATTTAAACCAGCACTGTCTTCACAATGACTACTGTGTCTGTATACCAAGAAATAGGTTTGTGTCATGAAAGACTGTACTTTGGAGAATAAATTTCACACACCGAATAAACTATTGAGAGTATCGAGTGTTTAGATTTTCATTGTGAATCTGATTTCTTACTAATAAGCAAAATCATATAATTGGCCATAGTAAAACATACTTAGTCATATTAGAAAAAGATGCGATAGAGCTGCTTGTAAGTTGTAATAATGACTTGTTGAGTGTTTGACAAAAAAACAATAAAACAAAAACACATTCTTATATATTTTTTAAATATCAATTGGAATACTGATAATTTATATGCAATGAGCGAGAATAATGTTACTTGTATATATTTCGGTAAAAATTTGTGCATCCATGAATTTAACAAGTATATCTTGTACTGTTTACTAAGTTTATCAAGATAAGAAATACGGCTGAAAATTCTATATACCAAAAAGAGAGGGTGTATAAGTGAAACAAATTACTTATTACTCTATTATTAATCCAAACACCCCCCTATACGATATTGACGAGTACACTTTCCTCCATATAGTGAACACACAATTTGTCCATGAGAAGACCAAATATTGGTTTGTAGCAAATGGAAAAATCCATGCAAAATACTACAGGAGCTAATTTGACCGATTTACTAATGAATTTTTTCAGGTTACATTTATCTACAACAGATCTAATGGTATAATAAAGAGCTTTTAGCTAATAAGAAGTAGATCAAATGGGTCAAAATGAACAAAGGTCGCTCAAAGTGTAATTTTTAAGGAATAAAACCTCCAAAACCATCATAATAAAAGATAATATTATTTTAGATATATTGCAAGTTTTATAATCAAATGTACTGCACTAGTTATCCAAAAAATCTATGTAAACTAGGACTAAAGGTGTTCTAGGTTGACCCAACTTAACCCGTCTCAATTCGTTAACTTTTCCCCATTTTGACCCATTACGCAACCCGTCCACCTTTTTTCAAATGAAAGTTAACATTCACCTTCCGAATAAAGATTCATACGAAAATAATTAGCTAGAAACATGTGTATGGTAACCTTATGATAAGTACTCACCACAATATACTCATTACAATCGCCATTTGATCTCTGACTTGTTGCATTTTTCTTGCGGATGTTATCGACATTGACCAAAGTCTCCTCATCAAATTTACCCCTTTCTTGAATAGTAAGTTTATTAAATTGTTCCTCGCATTCATCAACATTCCTCTTCTTATCCGCCTGCACAAAGTTAATCAACCAAAATTCAAAGTCCAAAAGTTCTAAAAATTAAACATAAAAACACTGAAGGACATAAGCAAGTGACTTACAGACGAATAACCAGAAATGCAATAATCAGAATTCCGAAGAAGAATAAGTGCTGCCTCTGCAACCAAAACAAAACCAGTTGAGCATCAATCAGAATATTTAATGTATACTAAATACTAAAGATTAAACAATTTTTTCACCAAATTGGGAGAATGATGGTAGAATTTTATCGTGATAGGAGACAAGTAAAATATCATATATATGCGCTCACACAAACAACTACATTAACCGTGATCATGAGCTGCTAAAGGAGAACCATATAGAATTATCAGCAAATAGTTGTTATTTCTTGGGTTATAATAGAAGAAAATATAGTGATTATTAGATAGTAAGCATATATTAACATCATTACCTTGTAACACACTACTCAATCCCGCTGAGGTTGATGTATCAGCTAATTCAGCCATTTGATCGAGATCCTTTTGTAGTGACTTAGCTGTACCCAATAATCCAACCTTAAAAATCGAAGGTTAGTAATAGTTACCCAAATGGTTGTATGCATTGTATATAACTATATATAACCGAAATATGCCTATTAATGCACTATTACAGTAACAACTGGTCAACGACTGCCAGCTATTATTATCTCTGGCCAACATAACTAAACTTGTTCAAAAATAGTAGCCGTTATTGCTAAAAAAGAACTTGAAAATGGTCCCAATGATAAATAAAGGAGATACTTAATTACTAACTGTGGAAGTCAAGCAGATCACTAAATTTAGAATAAATATGAAATATAGCTTTTGTGGGCACTATGGCATAACTTGAAACGTATAAGAAAACCACATTAATTCTAGGAAAGCAGAATACCTGAACTCTGAGAACACTGGTCTTGAACGTATCTTTTTCTCTATCAACATGAAATTGAGTTTCTTTTTTATAAGGATAATCAGGGGGAGTAAATATTTTCCAAAGCGTATATACAATAAAGCCAGCGATCATTATGAAAAATAAGAAATTAATAAAATCAGATGCAGATGATGATGAAGATGCTGGGCTGCTGGTCTGAGACTCAGTGCTATAACTTTCATAAGAAGATGATTTGGGGCTGCTGGCCCAAGGGCTAGAACTTGTAGAAGATGATTCAGGACTACTGTTCCAAGTGCTTGAACTTTCATAAGAAGAGGATTCCGGGCTAGATCTTCTAGTATAAGATGACTTAGGGCTACTGTTGTAACTAGAAGAAGATGAATACGAGCTGCTGGACGGACTGCTAGAACTACTAGAAGAAGATGAATACGAGCTGCTAGACGGACTGCTATAACTTCTAGAAGAAGAGGAATCCGAGCTGCTGGCCTGAGTGCTAGAACTACTAGAAGAAGAGGATTTCGAGCTGCTAGAACTTTTAGTCTTCGAGAAAGACGAAAATGACCTTCCACCTACTCGCCCACCGGAGGCAGCCAAGGCAAGATAACCATTACGATGATTGCACAGCAAAACGAACCCCAACAAAACTGCAGTCACAATTGTTTTCCGTAAGACCTTTACGACGTTGTTAAACGATTTCCAAATCACTTCAGTGGCAACTTTTTTCAAATTCTTATCCTTTCCAACCACGATTCCACTAACACCCTTTTCCTCTTTGGGCTTATCGTTCGTGACCATGCATTTAACACTAAATTTGGAGGAAGCTTTGATGACATTGTAACAAGGGGAATTCCTTATAAAAGCATTGTTAATATTTTTTTGGGCAAAAAACAATTTATTTGGCAAAGCGCGAAGTGGCGGAAAATGTAAGGATTGTTGGAGAAAAGGGTTGGAATTGAAGTTGGATTGTAACATGAAGTGTGTGATCGCCATGATAGAATGTTGGCTGCTTTGTGATCGAATATGAGGCAATGATGTTGCTTGAAGAAGGGTTGCATGACCGGGCCAGGGTTGGCCCAATACCCTAATATTGCTATAAATTAGGTTATTTAAACCATTTTCAGTTTACATAAGCTGTTTTTACAAACTTATCTTATATTATTTGTCCCTTAAATCATACAAACTTTTGATGATATTTTATTTTTCTGGAAAACTTGTAGAGACTAACAAGACCTAATGCACAAAAAAGAACATGCATAGCCCATATATGCAAGTATGCAACCTCGTTTTAACCATCCAATACGAAATGCAACATACTTAGTTGTAGCGCGATTGTTACCATGTAATATTGAGAATCCAAATTAACTGATCTGAAGGGATCTAAAAGATAAAGGAAGCGTATATAGTACTGATTTAATAGGGGATGGAAAGAAATTAAAGAGGACATGCATTTTTGGATCATTTTATTCGCTACGTCCCCTGATATGAGGACATGCATTTTTGGATCATATTCGACTTCTGAAAAGTAGAATCTATTCGTAAACACTTGAGAAACCACTTGTTTCGGAAGCCCATTGAAATGACAAGGGTGATGAATATATATGTGTAAACATCATGCCACTGCCCTCATCCGGCGTGAAAAACTAGCTATCCCAGTTTAGCATCCAGTTTATTGTGTTCAATTCGTCTCTGTCTCCTCCATATCATTTTATCTACCGTACTATATGATAAAGATGATAAAGATCGATATAAAGGGCGCATTTTGAAAGGTATGTGCAAAAAACCTAAAATGATTATACAAGTTTTTAGGATTATTCATGTTGTATGTATTTCTCTAGTCTCTAGATATATTTATGCCGAATTTCTTTTGTGATGGATATGATCTTTAGATTTTTATGTGATAAGTATAGTGCATATACAGTTATACAACAGCTTAAGGTTACTTGCTAAATCTTCTTGTCAAAGTCATATCCACTGTGCAACTATTGTTATCAAATTTAAGTTTTTTTTTTTACCATTCGTCCTCCTGAAAACAACCTTAAAACCAACAACTTATATTTGTGTAGTACTGTAAGATCCTCTGTTTGATTAATGATGTTCTCGAGTAACATACGAACATTACCAAAAAGTTCGGGGGACTTGCATGATAAGGTTACTGTTAGTGGTGATGATCCAAGAATAGGTGGCATTTACGGCCTTGTCCACAGCACATTATACTATCTTAATCATGGATACTTCCCTGACAATTTAGTCGATTTTGCTGCAGATGTATCATGTAAGCTTTCTAAATTTTAAGTATATAGTTATGCGTGTTTTTTATACAATGGTGATTGACAAATAACTGTACTTTAATTTGTTGCTTTTAGATGAATTTAACTATTTACCGTATTAAAGTGTATACATGTATTAGATGCGTACATTTTTTGACTTTATTTTTTTGATCGTCTACTAGGGACTGGAATATGTTTGTCTATATTATCAAAAAATGTTCGGGAAATTTGTAAATAACCCCTGTGAGATTGAATACCGGTTTAATGTAAAGTGGGTTGAAACAAGTGACATTTTGGTCACAGTGACTTCTCACAAAGAATTGGTAGTTAAATTCGGTGACCCCAGAAAAGAATACCGAGTAAAGCTCCCACCAGGGGGTTACTATCTAGACGACTCAGAAGCACTCCATGACCCTGAAGAGGGCTATTTGTTCGCTTGAAGAAGTTTAACGTGGCGACGTATATTAGTCAGATGGTAAGTTCGTTTTCTACAACCATATTAAACATTAATTAAAGATAAAAGGTTTCTACAACCATATTAAATTTTAACGGTTAAGTTCGTTTATATGAATTGGGCATAAACGTGCATCGACCCAACCTGAATTAGCTTTTACAAGGAGTCACCCGAATGCATTATGACAATTGACCCGACTCACCCATTTCGCCATCTTTACCCATCTTACATATCTGGATTAAGAGTAAATTGCATTTTTGGTCCCTAAGGTTTGGCCAAATTGCAGGTTTTGTCCCTAAGGTTTTGAAAGTGCAACGATGGTCCCCATTTTGAAGTTTTTGCTGCATGTTTGGTCCCTGATCAACATCAAATGACTAAAATACCCTCGCCTTCCTCTTTCTATGTATTCTTTTCAGTTTTCTTACATAAATGGTCCTTGTGTTGTGACAGGTTTTCCAAATTTAGTCCCGAATTTTTTTTATTATTATTTATTTATTATTAATATTAGTATTATTTTTTTAATTCAAAAATATTCAAATATATTCCAAAAATATGCAAAAAAAAAAAATCCAAAAACACGTTTTCATTCGTTTTTATACGTATTCATCCGTTTTTATACGTCTTCGTCCGTTTTTATACATCTTCTTACATTTTCACACTTTTTTATCCATTTTATATGTATTTTTAAGATTTCGTTCGTGTTTTATACGTTTTTGTCAATTTTTATACGTTTTTGTTCGTTTTTATACATTTTAATATTCAAAAAATATTCAAAAATATTCAAAAAGATATGCAAAGATATTCATATTTATGCGTTTTCGTACGTTTTCATTCGTTTTTCTTATGTTTTCATCCGTTTTTATACGTTTTCGTCCGATTTTATACGTTTTTCTTACGTTTTCATACGTTTTTATCAATTTTATATGTTTTCATACATTTTTATCCGTTTTTATACGCTTTCGTTCGTACGTTTTATCCGTTTTCAACCATTTTTATACGTTTTCGTTCGTTTTTATACGTTTTTCTTACGTCCCGTTTCATACGTTTTTATCCGTTTTCATACGTTTTATCCGTTTTCATACGTTTTCGTCCATATAAAAATGGACGAAAGTGCATCAAACGGATAAAAACGTATGAAAAATGGACAAAAACGTATAAAAATGAACGAAAATGTATATAAAAATCTATGAAAAATAATAAAATGGATAAAAACGTATGAAAACGGACGAAAACGTATAAAAACAAGAAAAATGTATAAAAACGTAAAAAAAAACGTACAAAAACCTATAAAAACGAACGAAAAACGTATAAGAATAGATGAAAACGTATAAAAACAAGCAAAAACGTAGAAAAGCGGATGTAAACGTTTAAAAAACAAACGAAAACGAATTAAACAGATAAAAACGTAAGAAAAACGTATAAAAACGGACAAAAATGTATAAAAACAAATGAAAATGTAAGAAAAATGTATTAAAACGGATGAAAATGTACGAAAAAGCATGAATATCTTTTTATATTTTTTGAATATTTTGGAATATTTTTTTAATATTAAAACGTATAAAACGGACAAAAACGTATAATAGCTAATGAAAACTTATAAAAAACGAACGAAATCGTATAAAAACGTATAAAATGGATAAAAATGTATGAATATGTAAGAAAAATATATAAAAGCGGACGAAAACGTATAAAAACGGACGAAAACGTATAAAAGCGAACGAAAAAGTATTTTTTGATTTCTTTGAATATTATTTTTTGAATATCTTTGAATATTTTTTGAATATTTTTGAATTAAGAAAATAATACTAATATTAATAGTTAAATAAATAATTAAAAAAAATTCGGGACTAACTTTGTAAAATCTGTCATAACACAGGGACTATTTATGTAAGAAAACTGAAAAGAATATAGAGAAAGAACAAGGCGAGGGTATTTTAGTCATTTGATGTGGATCAGGGACCAAACATGTAGCAAAAACTTCAAAATGGGGACCACTGTTGCACTTTCGAAACCTTAGGGACCAAAACTGCAATTTGGCCAAACCTTAGGGACCAAAAATGCAATTTACTCCTGGATTAATCTTCCAAACCTGGCTATGAATATGTGTTTGCCATTGTTGATATTACAGCGCCAAAAGGCTGAAGGTACATCAAAAAGCTCAGGTGGAGCCGATGAAGAAGCAAGGGCATCCATCACATCAACTTCCTTGACAGATGGAGTATCGACACACAAGAAACGCGAGGAGCTTCTTGATTGAAGAATTGTGTGAAAACGGGAGAGCTGGATAAAAATAAAACTCTACTTCTGTTATGACCGCTTACAATATACTGCAACACATACTTGGAGTTGGTCCTGCTCGCGTGATGTTTCTTTGATAACCTATACTTAAGGATAATGTACCGGAAGACAATCATGTATTCGACTTTCTCACTTTAAGCCACCTATTTATCATTATATTTTTTGGGACACTAAATGTATTTCTGGTTTCATTTTAAATGTAGTTTATCTTTTGAGCAATAGACAGAGCTTTTTTTTTTTTTTTTTTTTTTTTTTTTTTTTTTTTTTTTTTGGGTAATCGTGATTTCCGACCTTTTGGCCGACTAATCCACGGGATTTGAACCCACCGCCACACAAACTCAAACCAGGTAAAGCCCTCCCTGTTCAGGAGGTTGGCGTAGCCACTTAAAGTTGTTGCAACTAGCAGGAATTGAACTTGAGACCTCACACATTTTAGAGTGATAGCCACAAGCCCTTACAGAGGTAAGTTACCCTAAAGTTGATATCACTAAATATAAACAAAATGTCATAACCTATGTCATCCAAATTGCATATTGTTTGGTGGAATGGTGGTTGTGAAAATTTCATAAGTGTCTATACTAAATGTAGTAAAGTTAAAAAAATTTGAAACTTGAAAAGAACCATTCCACACATGGACATGTACAACTTTCTTGTAGCTGATTTCATAACAGTTGTAGCATATTGCAAATTGAAAGTGTGAACCTTGTAGCATGTACCATTTCAACATATAAATACTTGAAGGCAAACACTTGGGAGTAAAATTCAAATCACGAAGAAGAATGCTCTGCAAAAATGCAACTCACTACTCGTGCCACAAAGGCTTAAATTTCTATCTTGCTGCTATTAAACACACCATACATAATACAACAACAAAAAATGTTACAATATTTTTTAAAAGTGACAAATGAAATCATACATTCACGTATAAAACCATGTCGAAAATTGTGAAGGGATACAGTTTTCTGCATCATTCATCGCCTATATATTATGTACAAAGTATTACAACAGATTACCTACAGAGGCCGTAACAGGGAATAATCTTCGAGCAATTCTCGCTCTGTAAGAGTATCATTTTCGTTTTGTGGGGTCCATAACACCTCGACTGCCTGTAAAATGACCATCTAGTTCATTAGCAACAGAACAGGCTAATCATGAATAAAGATGGAAAAATGGGGGGAGAGACGGGAGAGGAGTGACTGGGAGACCCATGGGTACATATGGGTCGGGCCAAGTTGGTCAGCAGTCAGCCCATACACACTTTCTTATCCATGTTTATTAAATTTAACAGATTGTTAATATGATCACAAATAATTTAACATACTGAACAAGGCCATTTAGGAGGTTTTATACACATTCGACTTATTTGACCCGTTAAAGATGCTACATTACCCAAATTCACCCATTTATAGGTAAATGGTACTAAACCAGTGCTAATAGGTCTTACCATGATTCTGCTTGAAGGGATAGAAGCCAGCTTTTGCAACGCTTCCTTCAATTGAGCACTACTATTGATGGGTGGCAATTTATGAACGCCTCTGGCAGCCACGATAATGGTAATCTTCAACCATAAAAATTACTTTTTATTAGTAGAGGAATGCTATGCAGTTGATATAATTAGAAAAAGTAAGAACAATAGTGTAGCTGGTGGTAACAGTGAGGGGTTCCTTTCAAGTTACAAGTAGGTCAAGTATCCAAACTTAACAGGTGCAAACAAGAAGCAATTCTAACAAATGACAAACAAAGATGAAGACATGAAACAAAGAATCATTTGGGTCAAAAATAGTCTGGGTTGACCAGCACAGCACTTTTATACCCATTTTTATTTATATATGATTAATATGTCAATAATGGTAACTAGAAAAGTAATATCATTCCAGTTAAAATAAGATACATCTTTAAATAAAAAGCATTTAGGAGGTTGTATGCAATATAATTAGGACTTTGAGCGACTTTCAACCAGTTTCACTCATTTTAGCTAATTTATTTGAGGTGAACTACCCGTTTGAGATAGCACAACCCAAATCAACCCAGTCATTAGAAAATACATGGTTCGAAATTACCACCTCTAAATCAAATATTATGCACAGGCACATAAGTAAAACTCTCATGTGGTTCGAGATTGCAACCTCTAAATCAAATATTACATGCCTCAATTCCTACCCTAAACTTGTACTCCTGAGAACTCCAAAAGATAAATAGTTCAGAATGAGTTTATGTGCCGAAACTAAAACACATAATAACCTCTTATAACAGAAGAGTAGTACTAATAATTACCCATACAAAGGAAGCCAAATATATCACTAGCTTGAAACAAATGAGAAAATCAATGAAAAACAGAAAAATAGAAAGATGAAAAAATGGCAACCATATTAAAAGTACTAACCACAATATACTCATTACGGAACCCAATAGATCTCTGACTTGTACTTTGTTTTCTGATGTTGTTGACATTGACCAAAGTCTCCTCATCAAACTTACCCCTTTCTTCAATAGAAAGTTTATTAAAACGTTTCTCACCTTCCTCTATGCTCCTCTTCACATCCACCTGTACCAAAGTATCAAACCAAAGCTCATACATGCAATGTTCCAAATAGTTAGAAACATAGGAGGAATGGCTAAGGCCCTACATTGACAAAGCACTCTCATGTCCACTTGATTGGCCTATATAAATAATTTTGCCTGATGGCAACTAAGGGGAGGGGGTGTCTGGATTTGAAGCTTGAAATTGATTATCTGTTTAATGTACGGCAATCAGTTTATTGATATATGAATAAATATATTTGCTTCTGATTATCACATTATTTAGGAGTAAATTTATCAGTCTTGATAAGTTCCGCACCAATTGCCACAAAGATTAATTATCTAAGGTAACAAAAATTACCACTTTACCCCTTCCTGTAGCCTAATGAGAGACTTGTATCTAAAGATCCCTTAAATAGTTACACTATGTTAAAAACTGAGACATTGGACTGATTCTGATTATTACAACTCAAACAGCAAAAGCACATACAAACAATATTATATTCCACGGCCCATTTTATTGTAGCGGATATCTGAGTCTAGTCATTCAATATCGCACAATCACATTCAAATTTCGTATCCAAATGAACCAAGTACTATTAGACGATATTATAGTTGGCCCAAGCCCGCTTATGAGCTTCACGTCCATTAGGGTTTGTATTTATTCGTCTCTCCACATATCGTACCAATAAAACGTATTGCCTACGCGGAATTCAATGTTAAACATGGTATTAGAGCTTGGCTGATCCTCGGACATGGTCGGCCACCATGGGCCGCCGCTTCTAGCCACCCCCGTCAAATCTCCACACCAAAAGAAAAATGTTGGAAAATACCTCGACAACAATCCGAAGTTCGATCGCGGAAAAACTAGATCGCGAGTTGTATCGAGCACAAGTAGCAAACACGAGAGACTACAAAGACGACTAGAATATGCACACGATATACCCTCAACGAACCCTTTATTAAAACCAATAAAGCTTTTACAATTGAGGAAGAAGAATGAATAACTAGCATCCCCTCATCTCTATTTATATAGAGATGAGGAGGTGGAAACCTAGCTTGCCTTGCACTCCAAGCTACCTAATCCTAGTTTAAGTCTAACACCTAATCTAATTACAAAAGTACACTTAAGTCCCTAATGTTCAAGTTTACTACTAATATTTAACAATTTCCACCTTAGGAGTAACACTTAAACATAACCGATACTCAGCATCTTTTCCTCGTGCTGGAACCTCGGACCGGGGACCACCTTGTCGACCAGGCATTGTACTTTAGTAATTTTTCAAGATTAGCTTCCGTAGACTCCTTCACTTTCTTCTTTTCAGCAGCATTACCCTCTGCACCCTCTTGACCAAGTACTCCGGTTACCGTAATGTCCGCCCCCACCTTTATACCAAGGTGTATCTTTTCCTGCTCATTTACCAAGCAGCCCGTGTTTGTCTTTTCTTCAAGTTGTTTAACCTCCAACTTTCTTTGAGCCACTGCAGCATCATCGTTACTATCCTGAATAACCCCAGCTTCACGATTCCTCTGAGCTCCCTGCAGTTCCACCTCAAACCAAGCACGTTTGACAACCTGTACTCCATGGACTCCTGTTTTAACACCAGGACCAAGTTGTTTGAACCCAACTTGCTTATGACCAAGTTGCTTGAATCCAACTTGTTTTGAACCTCCATGCTTTTGTACACCAAAAATCGTCACTTTTGCTTCAAGAGTATACACACAGTTCTCTTTCCTGAACCCAGTCATCATAACCCGACAACCTTTGATCACCTTGACTCTGCCATCTGCATCTTCACAGTATAACCCTCTTTTTCTAGAGTACCCAATGAAATCAAGCTTTTTCTTAACCCTGGAACATACCTGACATCTTCCAGTATAAAGCTTGAACCATCATGCAACTGCATCTTCACTTTTCCTGTTATCACCTAACTGAACCGAACCACCATCAAAATCCTTGAAGTCATACAAGAAATCCCTCCTAGGTGTCATATGATAAGACCCACCTGAATCCATTAACAATTCAGCCATCTCATCATTCCCGACTACCACTAAGGCTTCTCCAAAGTAGGGGTTACCCTCATCTTCAGAAGAATCAGAATCCTGATCATGCTTACCCTTCTTGACGAACCCACTTGACTTCTTCTTTGGACAGTCTCTCTTTAGATGATCCTCTGAATGACATATGAAGCACTTGAGTTTACTAGTTCCACCCCTTAACTTAAACCACGAACTTCCACCAGAATGAGCTTTCCTTGAATGATCTGACCCTCCCCTTACGTATAACCCGTCACCAGCTTCTTCCTTTGTGCCTTCAGTTCTTTTCTTCAACTCTCTTGAATTTAGAGCCGCCAGAACATCCTCCATTGTCAAGGATTCCCTCCCATACAACAATGTCTCCACAAAGTTTTCGTAAGACGATGGCAACGACGTAAGTAACATAAGAGCCTGATCCTCGTCCTCAATCTTGATATCAATATTCGCCAAATCAAGTATCAACTTATTAAACTCATCTATATGATCACCCAGTTTCGTACCTGGACTCANGGGGGGGGGGGGGGTTGTCGTTTAAAACCTTAGCCGGTCATTGTTTCGACCATACCTCTCAAACCACCATTAGCTTTGTAATCAAATTCCGAAAAAAAACATACCGGAATCGCCGCCTTAGCCATGGTGACGCACTATAACAAGCCGTCGAGTTAAAAAACAACGAATGGCTCACTGTTTTGCTTATAACTCTCAAACCACTTAGAGTTAGTTGATGTCGTCAGGCTCGTGGATTCGTAGTTAAATTCTGAAGAAAATGCTACCAGAATCGCGGCCTACGCCGGTCGGACGCGCCATCAAGCTTTGTTATAAGTCTCGATATTCGCCAAAAAAAATACTTCTTTTCCTGATCTACGGTTATTTGCCACGACTGGTTTCTATCGAAGCCTTTATCGGCAAACTATCATTAGCTTTATCTTTATTAATTAGTAGTTTGTTTTTTTCTTTTTATCTCTGGTTCGAGTTTTCATGATTTCACGGCTCAAACTCGGGGGAGTATTAGACGATATTATAGTTGGCTGAAGCCCGCTTGTGAGCTTCGGGTCCATTAGGGTTTGTATGTATTTGTCTCTATATATATTGTACCAATAGAATGTATTGCCTATGGATAATTCAATGTTCAACAAATACTTCCTAAATCTTTGAAGGAAAGGTCTAAAACTTTCATGTAGATTATCTATCAAGACCTTTGTTGTCATATATTCAAACACGTGACTCAACTCATTAGTTGACTTTGTGACAAAGAATTAAGAAGCAAGATATTAAAGAAAATAGGCAATAGTTACTTACAGAGGAATAACCAGAAATGCAATAATCAGGATGTCGAAGTAGAGATAGTATTGTTTCTGCAACCAAAAGGAAATCAATTAAACATCAAACAGATGATTATATGACTAATAATGACTCCAGAATAAGCATATTTTGCCTCATAACATTGAGAATAGAGCTACGAAAGTGTGCGAGCTGGGTAATGGGTCAAATGGGTAACTTTTAGTACAGAAGCTATATAATCACAGTTCTAATCAGAAGATTATAGGACAAATAATGAAGGATAAACGTTTTTTGCCTCATAAAGTTGTGTGTACATAAACTTTAGATGACTTTTTTAACCTGTTCCCTTATTATATTCTTTTGTTGGACCCGTTTAAGATAAATATAACCCAAATCAACCTTATTTATAGGTAAACAGGTCCAGATTGCCACAACCAACGGAGAATGATGGTATAGTGTTACCGTGACATATGATGTGCAAGATCATTAATATTTGGCGCTGATTAAGTCCAATGCACAATCATATCAAATTCAGGCCCAGAAAATTGGTGGTTCATCACAAGAAGAATAATATACGCATATTGGAGTATTTATAGAGATAGACAAAGATAACTATGGCTAAAGGAAAAACATATAGAAATATCAGCATATAGTGGCTCCTTCCATTTGTGGCTAGCATAGCACGAAACAAATTGATGTTTAGAAAATAATTGCCAATATATGTGAAACGTCATGTATCCAAATTGTAAATATCATGTAGCTGTAAGCACCGTTACCTTGTAATACAAAGCTCAACCCCTCAGGGGTGGATGTATCAGCTGCCTCAGCAATCCGATTAAGATCCCTTTGCAGTTGTCTACCCATACCCAACAACCCAACCTTCAGATAAAAGAATGTTATAAGTTTCGGAGTTACCACATATGGTATTAGCAGTAAATATAAAATTAATACAACTCAAATAATGCCCATCATGAATATCCCATCAGAATTTGTGTCATGGTGCATGCTATAACTGAAGAGTCTACCGTACATGTTTTAATAGATCGAAATGAGCAACTTTGTAACATAAACTAAGCTTAAGGTTTAACACGGTCATTGTTTTAGCGATAAGCAATACTCCTACTGTTTAAATTAGGATGTCAAGCATATCACTTTAGAGCTTTAAAAGTGATATCGATCGTTATTTAGTGAAACATTTCATACCCATATTTGTAACAGCACCAATAGATTGGGCTAATAATCTCCAAATCAACACAATAGTCGAAATCATAGTAGAACGTATTAACAACTTAATACTAAGAACCAAAGGGGCGTTTGGAAGTACGTTTCAAAGGCAATTATCTATAAAATGCAGCTTCAAGTTACATATAGTCATTTCTAGTATGCTTACATCGTTACAACATATCATACAGTCACATTCAAAACGCAACACCAAATTATGAAATACCTGAAGCTTACAAACACTAGTCTTATCACTAGCAGTAAGCACACTACCCTCATCATCATCCGCCCTATCCGANTAAGATTTATGCAAGACCCGAAGGACCATCACCTGAAGGCAGTGAAACAAGTAATCCGATATATCAAAGGAACAAAGGAGCATGGCATAATATACAAGAAAGAAGGCGGCCGCAAGATTACAGGTTACGGCGATAGTAGTTATGGAATCAACACCGATCAAGGAAAAGGAACTACTGGAATCGTATTTTACTTTGGAGAGTCACCTATTACTTGGTGTACTCAGAAGCAACCTACAGTGGCACTATCATCATGTGAATCAGAATTCATGGCAGCTACTGGAGCAGCATGTCAAGCTTTGTGGTTAAAACGACTACTTAGTGAATTGACTGGATGGCAAGAAAAGAGGATAACGCTTAGAGTTGACAACGTATCAGCTATAGCACTCGTGAAGAACCCGGTATTTCACGGAAGGAGCAAGCACATAGACATTCGCTATCATTTTATTCGGGAATGCGTAGAGAATGGTCATATCAATGTGGAACACGTTAGTGGAGAACTACAAAGAGCCGACATCTTAACGAAAGCCTTACCAAGACCGAAGTTTGTAACAATGCGACGAATGCTCGGAGTTCAAGACTTGGGTCGAAGCAACAATCAAGATTAAGGAGGAGAATGAAAACCAATAATCTCGTTTTATTGCTTCTTACAAAGACGAAGGACCAAAGTCGACAATATAGAACTTATTAACCGAATTGTTAGTTAAATTAGTTAAATGAATTTAACCCTAAAATGAAAGGGTGTGTCGTTTGGGAAAGAACCCAACGAACAGACACCATGGTTCTTTGTGACCATTGGTTTAGTATATATAGACATGTACATGTAACGATTACAAGTTTAGAACCGATTAATAAAGTTATTCAGATTTTACGTTTACTTGCAATTTCATATATCGACTCTCATTGGGACAAACAAGCAATAATCCTACTGTTTGAATTAGGATGTCAAGCATATCCCTTTATAGCTTTAAAAGTGATATCGATCTTTATTTAGTGAAACATTTCATACCCATATTTGTAACGGCACTAATAGATTGGGCTAATAATCTCCAAAGCAACACAATAGTCGAAATCATAGTTGAACTTATTAACAACTAAATACTAAGAACTAAAGGGGCGTTTGGAAGTACGTTTCAAAGGCAATTATCTATAAAATGCATCTTCAAGTTACATATAGTCAAACTTAACGCCAAATTACACAATACCTGAAGCTTACACACACTAGTCTTATCACTAGCAGTAAGCACACTACCCTCATCACCATCCGCCCTATCTGACAAGAACCCCGACACCAAAACAAACGCAGCGAAACCCGCCAATACAAACACAAAACTCGACCCAAATCCAAATCCAACAGCAGGACCCACAAAACCACCCCCAAACAAACTCGGACCATAATACGGAGCCGTAAACCCCACCTCAGGCCCCCTACTCCTCATACTAGTATAACTCCTAGAACTCGAACTCGAACCAGAACTCGAAAAAGACCTCCCACCCATCCTCCCACCTGAACCAGCTGCCATAGCAACATTACTTTGATCACACATCAACAGTAGACCCAACAACACCCCTGTGATAATGGGTTTCTGCAAAACCTTAAAAAGATTCTTAACTGAAGCTAAAAAGAGCTCATTTAAATCAGTTTTGGTGTTGGGTTTTATTAATTTAGTAAAAAGATTCGATTTTTTTGGGTTTAAGGAGCATTTAATGTTGGGTTTTGTTTGTTTTATAAAAAGATGATGTCTTTGAGTATTGGGTATGATAAATTTGCTAAAAAGATTGGTTCTTTTGGGGAATTGGGGGTTTATAAAGCACTTAAGAGTGAAACTAGAGGTGGTTGGGGTTTGTATGAGGAAAGGGGTAGCTGCCATTAGAGGATGAAGAAGATGATGAAGAAGATGATCTGACTATGATTGATGTTGTTGTGGTGAAGAAATGAATGTAACAGGACTACTACTGGATAACGGGAAAATGTGGTTGTGGACACCTGCCCATGGTTTCTAATTTGTGTTGTTGCTATTTTTAGTCAAATAAAACTTTTGTCACTAATGCCCACGACAACACAATTGTAAATGGTCACCACATTCATCGAAAATAATTTAGCGGTACATCAGTTTCTCTCAACCATCAAACAGGTGTAATAAGACTACGGATTTTACTATACAAGTATACCTCGCTTAAATACAACCCGATCAGTGTTTTGATGCCTTTAAACTTTAAAGCATGTGCAATGGCATTGAAACTGATCCGCGTGCTCACCCTTGCACCTCTTAGTGAAGCTGAGATAAATGAACACGATAGTGGCGGGTAGCACGATATTGGTAGAGTTGGTTGTTGTGTTGTTGTCCATTTGTATTTGTTATGCAATAATAAAATATGGTAGTGATTATTGTAGGGTAAAAGTAGTGAGAAATTGATGAAAGAGTATATTGATGTGCCGCTCATGTGCCAAAAATGATCATTGCGGATGCTCTTAGTTTGCTTAAACTTCTTGCTTCTAGTATTTAATTTTAATTGTATTCTTAAATGGGTTGGTAGCTTGAAATGGATTGAAAACGTTAACCCAAACTCAACCATTTAGTAAGAATATGTTAGTCATCTTCAGTGACGGACCTATGGAGTCCCGGCCTTCCTAAATTTCAAGGTTAATAGAGTAACACAAGTAAGTTCAAGGGTAATTTATGAAATATTCATTACTAGCCCCGGAAAAAAGTTAAAGAAACTAGAAGCATATTCGTATTTTTTTAGTTTCTTATGATTTTCGAGTGTCTTTCTTACAACTTAAATCATTGAATTCTTTTTATACATATAATTGGACGAAATTATCACGCAAAGCGACGGTGTATAGGCAAATAATTATACTTGTGAATTTGTGGTTCTGGTGTGACTTTTGATGCGACACTTACGGGTTCAATTTGTAGTCATTACGAAAAAATAGTTTGTGGGTTATAAACAAAAATTGATAAAAGTTTGAATGTTAAAAATAATTTAACGGTGGATGTTGTTACTATTTTTAACCAAGTGTATTATGAAGTTTACACATTATTTAAATTTAATAACTTTTAAGTTTAAGAAAAACTGATTACATGCATTATAAGTAGTACAGATAATTTATGCTTTTGACCTCCCAAAGAGAATGCTCAAGTTTCGTTACTCATCGTTTTTATCCTTTTACGACCCTAAACCATTTAGCTTTAATCATACCCCATTTACTCTTGTTTCCCGTCTCATATCATGTCAGGAGTTACGCCCCTAGCCAACAACCTCTCAATCACCACAAAGTCACAATTTGTCACTCCATCACAACCGATCAACAAGCGCCGAGATGTCAAAACTTGACTCATGTAGTCATGAACAAGTCACATGATTACGTGTAAACGGTGGATTCATAATAAGAGCACTAGGTACCGTCGATGTTATCCGACGGTATTATAGCAAAAAGTGTTGTCACATTCTCTTTTTCTCTTATAGTTTAGAACCTATAATTTAACCCATTAACACACTCTCTCCATCACTCAAGTTATTAGGAAGAGCCTCGGGCCCTGTTCTTTGGGGAAAAAATAATTAAAAAAAAAATAAAAAATAAAAAAAAATAAATAAATAAATAAATAAAAAAATACTTATAACTTCGCTGGTGAATTTAGTGTCGAACCTTATAACTTGAGGTATGGTATAAGCTCGTGGCGTAAAGGCGCCAAAACCAGTTATTTTCACAACTCATATTCAATCTTCCCTATATAACGAGGTCAAATCACATAGTTGTCTCCCTTGTTTTGAAGCACATAGATCTTTTAATACGTGAAGTATACAAACATCGCTGAAGCTTTTTCCCTTTGCCAACTATTCAATCAATTAGTTAGTGTCGAAAAACTTAGTGTTTGGTTTATCAAAAAATAAAATAAAAAAATAAAAAATAATAATAAAAAAAAAAAAAAGAACAAAACAAAAAAATAAGTTGTTGTTTGCTATCTTGCATCAATCCTATAATCACCAAGTACACATATAAACGTCAAAAAAGAACATGTCATCTTTGAAAACGCATCATGTTACCTCCATGATGTTGCTTTTCATCAAATGTCTGATAGGTAAACGTTGAAATGGTTGTCATATTTTTCGTATTCGAGACTAATTTATTTAAGTTGAGAACTAATTGCCGTCTTTTAACTTCTTGATTTTAGTTCGGGTTAGTTGAATCTAAGGCATGACATTTCCAAGGGCTTTGCCACCAGTTTTGTTGCAGAAAGTTTTTCATGCTAGATCTTTCTCCATTTAGATAATGGCGGGAATGGCAAGAGAACAGAGCAACATTCTTCGAAATCAAATGCTCAAGGTTGCAAGTTGAAACTCTCGAGGCTCAAAAGACGACAGTGTTAACTGGTTCTGTCGACACTATAGTATAAATGATGCAGTCTTTCAACATATTCTTAGTGGACTGTAATGGTTTCATGGTTAATTTGGGTTTTGCTGCGCAAAACCCAAATTAACACAGCTAATGCATAAAATTCATTAACATCGCCCTTCAACATGCCGTAAACAAACTTTGAGCAATGTTAACAACGGACATGGATATAAAGGAAGCGAAACTTAAAACATCATGATTTACAAGATACCAGCAACTTCAAACATCAAACGTGTGACTATCGTACAAACTACATGAAACAAATTAAATGCACATAACAAACTCTTTATATATCGTTTTTTCCTTGTATTTTGCACAAAAAATAAGTGAAAGTTAAAGAAAAAAGCCAACATATTCATATTTAACGAGAAAATTCATAGTGGGAAGAAACCATACTAAAATGAAAACAAACATATATATATTTACACATAGAATGTAGCTATAAAAATATACACATAATAGAGGGTACTATTAGATGATACCTAGAACTTATGGACCCTAAGCCCACAAACGGGCTTAGCCAACTAGTCTAACTATCATCTAATAGGTACATCCCCAACCTCAACAACACTTATGCTAGAACTATGTAAAATAGCAGGTTACCAGTCGCATTATACGCTGAAGTCTTCGGGAATTAGGATGTTTTCCTGGCGTCCTCTCCTTTGGATCCGGAAGTTGGAAAGTCTTGAACCGGAGGATCTGATAAAACAGAGTTAACAACGGCTCTTATTTAGCCACACAATATTATAATACACCGAGTTCACCTAATTAGTAGTGGCGGTGGCACATGAACTTACAAACTGCAAACAAAAACCTCAAAAGGATATGTTAAACTAATGAAACTAACAGCAAGAGAACCAAATAACGTCTATTCACATTCGGATGTTGGTTTCACAAAGCTACGAATCTCATCCATCACTATGTGGAAGTGATCATTATTGGGCAACAAGTAGAACCCAACGGTTGCTCTCTCTCGGAATAAAAGTTTGACCTTTTGACCAGCCCTTTTAAGCCCATTTGCATAAGCCAACTGCCAGTCTTGAATAAGGTCATACCCCGAAACCACAACAAGACTCTTGGGGAATTTAACCCCTTCGAGGGATACACCCCTTGGACCAAACGGATTACAGGCCGGATGGTCCCTGTCTTCACCTTCAGGTAAAAAGGCCTTCCAATACCAATCTCTATCTTGAATCGTCACAAAATATTTAGCGTCCAAACGTTTCTCAGATTCAGTTCTTGTTTCTCCACCAAACATTGGATTTAGAAAAATATTACCCAACACTTGGATGTCAGATTTAACCGCGCTTGAAGCAACTTGATGGACTATATTACCACCAGAACTATCTCCAGCCAAAAATATATGAACTTTCGAGTCTTTGCTTTGAAGCCATTGCCTTGAATTAACCCATTCAAGAGCAGTCCAACCATCATCATAAGCACTGGGATACGGGTCCTCAGGGGCACGTCGATAATTAACAGAAACCACAACCGCCTTACAAAGACCAACAAGGCGACGACAAAGAATGTCATATATAGCACTATTTGCAGATGAATGAGCAAAACTACCACCATGGAAGAAAATTATAACGGGCACAAAATCCGTTTTTGATACGGGTTTTTCAAGCTTTGTAAAATGTGTATATAAGGGCACATCACCTTCAGCGTCGTTTTCAGCTGGTCTATAAACTCTAGACCAAAGGTTAATCGACCGGTCAATTACAATATCAAACGAGAAAACACCATCAACAGGGTTTACATTGGCTGGGACTTTACGGTCTAGGTATTCAGCTAAGTGTCGGTTAAAGGTGCCGTCTGGGCGTCGAAGTAGGTTGTAAGCTAGCTTGAAATTAGACATGAGGACCCACGTATTCAGTGGAACAACCCTCTGCACACATAAACAAACGATAACTCTCAAAAACAGAGCAAAATATCCAATTGTTCTCATCATAACAAAACAAAAAACAGCTTTAAGAAGTGTTTGGATTTCTTATTCCAACAAACTATATGAATATTAATCCGTATTATTATTGCGATATCAAAAAGCATAATCAAATCCAAACACCGTCTTTCTATTTCGTTACGGCCTATTATCTTACTGTGATAATTCAAAACACATAATCACTTCTTAAATCACAATCTCAAGCACCCTTTCAACTAGCTTAAAATAAAAACATTAAAAATAACATAACCCTAACTAACTCAAAACCTAAACCACTTCAAACAACAAAAAAAACAACCTTAACTAATCAAAACAAAAACATATTTGCACATAACTTTTTATTACTAACAACTTTATTCACAGATCTAGAAAACCCAAAAATGATATCTCAAACCGTACATAGTAAAATCATATAATTATATTAAAAAAAAAAAAAAAAAAAAAAAAAAAAAAAAAAAAAAAAAAAATAACATATCTTACGTAAGCATAATAGTAACTAGCTTACAAGAAAACATAAAAACTTAAAGGGTAAAGTATACCTTGGATTCACATATGTTAACTTGATCACTTCCCGCCATCAAACCAATATAGTTTTAACAACAAGATTAAGCTTATATTATACGTATAAAAATGTTTTTAAGCTGGAAATTAACATTTATTATAATAATAATTATGGGACATTTTTTTTCTGAGTTTTGTGAATGATACGTGGAAGTGTTTAGGATCTATGAAAATATGACAGACGGAAATAGAAGAGTGGGGAAGTGAAGGATAAGGTGGTAGTGGGTGATGCGCAAGTTAGTATTAGAGTATGGGATAAGGCTAAAGTGTTAGGTGAAAGTGTTGGAAGCAAGAGTATGTATGGTTAACCACTAGGGACAAGAAAGTGGAACCCAAAGGGGTGTTGTACTTGTGTCTACTTACAATAAGAGAAGGGAGCCCCTCCGTAACCTTTTACTAACTTTATAAGATGGAGTCGGGTTGGGTCGGGTCGGGTAGGCAAGGATATTAAGTTGTTTATGACTTTTGAATAAATTGCAAAAATCGTCCTTAAAGTTTGACCCGTTTGCATGTTTCGTCCCACACATTTCAAAACTGTAAGGATCGTCCCTAAAGTTAACCTTTAGGGCATATATATCGTCCTTTTTGGGGCATATATCGTCCCAAAATTTTGAAATGTTAGGGACTAAACATGCAAACGGGCAAAACTTTAGGGACGATACATGCAAACGGGCCAAACTTTAGGGACGATCCTTGCAGTTAAAAAAATTATGAGATGAAACATGCAAATTGGCTAAACTTTAGGGACGATTTTTGCAATTTACTCATGACTTTATGTTGTTAAGTTTGTTGCGTTAATAGTGACGCGTTTAAGTTAGGTGCAATATTGACCAAAATTATCATCATCAACTTAATGTTACATTAGTTTCTTTCTTCACCACCAACATCATTATCACTATCAATATTATGTAATAAGAAAACCGACATTATTGTTAATATTTTATTTTTCAAACAAATGTATCAAATACAAATATTAAAAGTTCATTAGATAATAAAACATTATATTAATAAATTTAAAAACAATACATTAGAATTTAAAATTTTAAACCAATAATCTAAATTATATGTCTTATTAATTCGTTTCTTAACTCTTTTCGGAGTTGTCTTTTGGTGAAATGCTCGTCGAGACAAAATTTCTTTGTTTGTCTTGTTGAAACATAAACATTTATCGTTTTTTTTCTTGTTGAAACATAAACATTTATCGTTGTAGTTCAATTTCTTGTTGTCTTTGTAATTGTGTGTCGTAAACAAAGTTTGCGGGTTGGGAATTAACGGTTGCCGAGTGACAAAAAAATTGGGATTGTGTGTTGGGACGTTTTGTTAGCGACGTGTGTTTTGTTTTTTGAGACTTTTTTGAGTTGAGAGTATAATGTAAAGAAAAATGAGTTTTGAAAGTGTGTTTGGTTTGAATAATGGAATACGTAGGCTTTTTTGAGTTAAGAGTATAAGAATGTAAAGAAACAAAAAATTAATTCAAAGTATGCAGACGTTTACATTACGTAAGTTGTTTGGATTGAAAAATGTAACGAAAATAATTCAGATTACAATACGTAGGTTGTTTGATTTACAATATAATTGTCACTCACTCCGATTACACCATGGTGAAGGAATTCAAATAATATATCAAGTTTGATGAAATTTTTTGAATTACAACTATTATTGTTAAAAAAAATTATTATTATTATTATTATTATTATTATTATTATTATTATTATTATTATTATTATTAAATACTTTTATTTTATAATTAAATAATAATAAAAGTAATAAATAATAACTTTATGTATGTAAAGTTTTTAATTATTAATATGTTTTTTGTTATTTGAATTTATTCATTATCTAATTTAAATATTTTAATAATTGACTAATTTTCAATAAGTTTAAAAATCTATTATTATTGTTGTTGTTATTGTTATTATTTTGAATTATAATTATTATTTGAACTAAATATATTTTTCATTATTTTAATAATAAAATAATTTTATTTATTAATATTATTATTATTTAATTATACATAAACTTAAAACATTTACAAAGGTATGGTGCAAAGCCGAGATACTATCAAGGCCTCTACTTATTTAGCTATAACAAAACTATTCATATTAAATATATGAAGAGTAACACATGCTCCAATATCTTGAGTCATTGAAAACTTCTGGGTCCGCT
>LBNU01010424.1:77593-90024 GCA_014162995.1 Artemisia annua
AAAAAAAAAAAAAAAAAAAAAAAAAAAAAAAAAAAAAAAAAAAAAAAAAAAAAAAAAAAAAAAAAAAAAAAAAAAAAAAAAAAAAAAAAAAAACCATACGATACGAAAAAAGAAAAAAAAAACATACGATACTAAAATAAAAAAATACAACACATAATACTAATATGAAAATTAAACATTTTATTCGTTATCGTCGTCATGGCGAGGGAGACTTTGGTATTTCCTGGTTATCAATGCTTGTCTACTGCGAATGATTTCGGCTCTTACCGGGTCAGAAACCAAGCTGGCTCGAGCATGAGCATCTGCATATCCTGCCACTCCAACGCCCTTTGTTCTTCCTCCAACGCCTTTTCTTCCCTCTTCCTCCGCGCCTCGTAACAAGCCGTTTGAGCGTCTTTTGCTTGCGTATACTTTTCGAGTTTTCGGATAATTGTCCCGAAAAAGTACTCATTTGACTCCCATCGGAGCTCGCCGCACTCGACGTTTTCGTCGACTTTTGTTTCTTTCCAGCTCGTTTATTGGGCTTGATTTGCGAATCCTTGTTGAAACGCATATTGTTGGTTACGATAAATTTCATTCGGATTGAATTGTTAGGAACCATATGACGATGGAGGGTTTGAATTTTGCGACGAGGGAGTAGAAGAGTTTGACGATCCCCCGTATTGAAGTTGGTTTGACGTTAGGAGGTTCGTGAAAAAGCCCCCTTGGTTCGGGTTTTGAGACATTTTTTTATTTATTTGGAGTAGAGATATAGAAGTTTTGATTAGTTAGTTGAATTGTAGTGAGGAGAAGTGAAAATGATTAATATTTATAGAGTTTGTGTGTGTATCAAAAGAGAGAAGAAAAAATAAAAATAATAAAAAATAAATAAAAATAAAAATCGACCGTTTGTTTAATCAAACGGTAATATATCCGTTGCTTTCTTCTCCCCAACGTACACAAGCCTACCTTTTGTCAGAAAAATCACTTCACCGTGCCCACGAAAAGGAGCCCAACGGCGAGATTCGGCGAGGGGGACAGTGTGGCGAAGAAGAACGGTGAGGCAAAAACCTTGCCACGTATTAACGGCGAGGTGGAAACGAAGCATTGCACCTTCCGCTCTAAGTTATCATTCTCTTAATTTTTAAAGGCAGTTACTTTTTCTTTTTTCCATTTTGGAGTACGGGACAAGGAAAACAGATGGAAGGGAAAAGAAATAATAACACATAAATGACAGCTTGCAAATATATATTTCCAAGGATGATTTATGATGCACAGCTCGACATGGTCTCAAAAACTCAATTTATTATTTAAAAAACTAGTGATAGATACTCCAATATACTACTTTTTTAACTATATATATTTAAACAAAAAAATTTCTTAAATGCATTGTTGTTTTATTGAACTTGACATGCACCATCAAATATTTATAAGCATTTTAAGACTTTGTTAGATTGAGTTTGAAGGTCAAGACTCAAGAGACTAATTTGACTTAGACTTACCCGTGACATAATTTTCAGTGTAGAAAGAATTACTATTTGTTTGCAAGCTCAAACTACATATGTCAGCGTGTCACACGAAAACTTTTATTCCCATGTATAAATTACTGTATAATAGTAGACGATTTCATGAAAAAATACCTTATCATTTATACATTGACACGTTCATGATGAATCATGTTGCATCTCTACTCATATGGCCGGTGAACTCCAAACAAAACATATTTCTATCACAATTCATGATAATTTGATAACACAAACAAAAGGCATCATTGAAGTTTGGAACTTGGTTGTTTATTGTACATTTGTACTATAATATTTGATGAAAGGTTGTTCGTAATACATATTTGATTAAACACTAAAAGGAACGAAGAAATATTTTTAAGATCAAATTTTAGGACTGTTTTCATCAGAGGCGAAGCTTGACCATCTTGATTGGGTCCAAAGGATTTCGAGAATATGATGTAACATTTTTATATAAAAGATTATACTCAATCGATGAAAAATAAAACTAGTATATAAACTACCAATAGTGTTTGAGAGAGAGAGAGAGAGAGAGAGAGAGAGAGAGAGAGAGAGAGAGAGAGAGAGAGATTGTGATTACCCAAACTCCTAAAGTACCGATTGACAATTATTTATTTGAAATCTTGAAAGTTTTATGCATTCATATCTAGTCAAATTATTTAAGTTTATTGATTTTCTTTTTTTGGGTAAAGGAGTTTTTACTCAGGTAAAAATATATTACTTAACCATGAAGATCAGGTAATATAGTAAACTACCATATTAACTTGTACAAACATACGCACCACTTGTGCTTCTAACCAAAGCAAAAAGAGTGACATGCCAATCTTTTGAAACTAAAAGAGTCTAGCCAAAACAATAAATAAAAATTAATGACATATGACTAGGCCCAACAATACACTACGTAGAACTAATAAGCAATGATTTAGGCAGGTTCCAAGCTGCCATCATTTTATCCACTCGACTTGTTTTTTTGAAAGACAAGGTGAGGAGCTTTAATCTAACAGTGGATAAAATGAGTTCAATCACTTGATCTTGAGATCTTTTCTTTTGCTTGAATAGCCTTGAGTTCCGCTCTTGCCAAATGAAATACGTAGATGCTGCCAAAACAAGTTTAGCAACAACTCCAATAGCCAAATTCTTTTTAGCGAATGGGGATATCCAGTGAATAATAATATCCATCGAGCAATAAATATTATGCATATCAGCCTTTGACTTCACTTGAGACCATACCTGAGATGCGAACACACATTGAGAAAACAAATGATTGTGAGAATCGGGAACTAATTCACATAACGGGCATCTAGACAGGTTAAGTCAGTTATTGGACTAACATCCCATTGTCTACGCCTATCTTGCGTCTTCAACTTCTTTTGTATGACTAACCACAAATGGAAAGCATGTTATGGGATACAATGAGCAAACCATACAACATAAGTCCATTCAATAATATTACCACGCGGCTGAATATTGTCCCAAGCAACACCAACTGAGAAAAATGATCTTTGCCTATTCGATCTCTCCAAACCAAAGAATCACTAGTATTTGGAATTAGAATCGGAACAGTGGTGTTGTAATTAGTAGGATATTTCGAAGCCCATTGTACAGGCCATTTCCATATATTATTTTCAATAATATCCGCAAGTGTTGAGTACATGTTAAATCCTGCCCCATTTATATCCCGAACCGAAAGATGGTCCATCAAAGGACTTGTTGCGCACCAATTGTCAAACCATGCGGAAATAGAAGAACCGTTACCATTTTTATACGAAAAAACTTACGGACGATGGGACAAATCTGAAGCAATTTACCCCAACCCCATGTCATGCTTCCACGAAACGGGAAGTCCCAAAAATTCCGGCCACGAAGCTTATGAGTATGAATATATTTAACCCATAAAGACTCTTTTAGAGTGAGGATACTCCAAATAAGAGATGTAAAAAGAGCAAGATTGAATGCCTCAAGCCTTCAAATACCCAAACCACCCTCATTTTTGGGAAGACAAATCGACTCCCATGAAACCTTTGCTTTCCCACGACGCATGTCTCATTGACACTATAAAAAGCCACGCATTAGCTGCTCAATATCAGTGATAAATGCGAGAGGGGAGAATAAAAACCTAAGACCAATAAACATGCATAGAAGAGTTAACCGATTGATCAATTTGTAACCTTCTGGCAAATGAAATAAATTTGTTCTTCCAATTGCCAATACGATTTTGAACGTTTTCCACAAGCTTTTTACAATCTCTATAGACAAGTCGGGTAGAGACTAAGGGAACACCAAGGTACTTAACGGGTAACGTACCTTCTTCAAACGGAAGCACACCAAGAATATCCAACTTTGTATGATTAAGAACATTACAAAAGTAAGCTGTACTCTTAGAAAGACTCGGCACTAATCCCGACACACTATTAAACTCCTCTAAAGCTTGCATGATAACACGAGCATAATTAACATCACCATGTGCGAAAAGAATTAAGTCATCCGCAAAGCATAAATTAATAATATTAAGACTAGAAAAATGATGATGAAAAATAAAATCCGTCTGTCTCTCTAACTTTACGCTTCAGAATGAGGGTAAGTATTTCCATAACCAAAGTAAACAAATATGGAGATAAAGGATCCCCTTGACAAAGACCCCTCTTCCCTTTGACATATCCGGCCAACGAACCATTCACACTTACCGAAAATGATGTGCTAGAAACACTTTCCATAATCCATGAAACCATACGAGAATGAAAACCAAACTCCAATAAGATCTTCTTAAGAAACCCCTAGTCCACAATGTCATAAGCTTTTTGGATATCAACTTTGAAAGCGTATCTCGGCGGGCCTCTATCTAAATGATAATTATGCATTAGCTCTTGAGTTAAAAGAATATTGTCCGATATTTTTCTACCTGGCACAAAAGCTGATTGGTTTATGCTAACCAAATCATTAAGACTATCCTTAATACGGTTGGAGATAATCCTACTAATGCATTTAAACAAGACATTACAACAAGATATAGGTCTATAGTCCGCGACACGAGTAGGAGAAGAAACCTTAGGAATGAGAGCAATAATCGTATGATTAATTTCCTTAAGAAGTTTACCACTGGTAAAGAATTCCCGGATAACATTAGATATATCAATTCCAATAACGCTCCAAGCTCCTTAAAAAATGCGGCCGTGTAACCATCCGTGCTCGGAGATTTATCATCACCCATTGAGAATATAGCCTCTTTGATCCCTTCATTTGTCACCTCTCGAATCATCAAAGCAGCTTGATCATTTGTTAACTTATTCAAAAATGATTTTGAATGTCAACCTCAGTTGTTGAACCACATTGACCAAGAAAATGAGAAAAGTGGGCCACAAAAACCTCTTGAACATTATTTTTATGGGCTAATGGTACCAAAATGTATCATAGTTGTCACTTATTCCTTTTATATGTATCGAACAAATTTTTTTTTGCTATTTTGTATACTAAACTTGATTTTTTGAGCATTTTTGTGTATTTTATAACCATTTTGCCCCTCATTTTATTAACAATGGAGGGGCAAATGGTAATAAAGTACACAAAAATTCCCAAAAGATTAAGTTTAGTACACATAATAGCAAAAAAATTGTTCAATACATATAGAAAGAAATGATGACAACTATGATACATTTAGAGGCTATTAGCCCTATTTTTATTTTATAAACTAACTTTGACTTTCTCATTAATTGTGTGTTGTTACCAAATTTATAGGTGAACAAAATGTAAAATATATTTCTCAAGGTCTGTTGGTTTCTTATTCAACAATTGGTATTAGAGCCAAGATGGCTTGGTTTCTTGAAGTTAGGTCGACTTAAAGGTGTACAATCCCAACAAGTAGTTTTTTTTTTCTTTTTTTGATTTGTCAGTATCTGGGCATCAGTGGTAGATTTGACGATGAGGGTTCGTTAACCGTTGGATCTTTGTGTAATTCAAATCTACATGAGGTCAAAGTTTCTGTCTAGAATCTGTAGGTTCTATTTAAAATAGATTTTGATCAAGGATTTGAAGGCTTCAAGATATTCGAGATTTTTGAAAGAGTCTTGGGGTTTATCATGGTTGGTATTGCAAAGGTTTAATTCGACAAGGTTCAAGCTTCAAAAGGGTTTGTACAAGGTCGGATCTTTAAGCTTCAAGGTGTTGTTTTAAGGTTCTAGAGGTGATCTATCAAGTTTGAGGGTAAAAAGGCTTCAAGGTTTAGTTGATTATCTAGGATCTTGAACCGTTGAAGTTTGAAGGTATTCGTGGTTTCTTGGAGTTCAAGTCTTGGTGATTTTTGGAAGACTAGTAAGGTTTAGCTTTGTGTTGGAATTCAATAAAAGTGATTACTTGTAGTACAAGGAATAACAATGTCGTAGACTTGAGGTGTAAAGATCGAAGCTTTAGAGTTTTCTAAAGGTTACTAGATCAATCTTTATAAGAAAGCGGGTTTAACACAAGACTTGTGAGGCTTGTTGAAAAAGTTGTCTTTACGATTTCAAAAGGGTTAAATCAACTTGACTAGGTTAAAGGAAGGTGAAAGAAGAATTATTAGTATGAGTACTAGGTTTAGCATCGAAAAACACAATGGGAATGGTGTACAAATAATGGAGGTTCAAAACAAGGAGTCCATGGAGTACATGTTCTAAAGCGTATTTGATTTGAGGTGAAACTGTAGGGAACTCAATAAAATCGTGAAGCTGAGGTTATTCAGGATAGTAACAATTATGTTTCACCGACTCAAATATAGTTGAAGGTTAACCAACTTGAAGAAATAACAAACACAGGCTTCTAAAGGAGTAGGAACAATTACTCCTTAGCGCAAAGGTTGGGGCAGACATTATGAAAATCGGTGTACCTGGTCGGGTAGAGGATGATGTTCTTTAAAGGAAGAAAACGAGGTTAAAGGAAGCTAAAATCGGTAATTTACTAAAGCACAAGACCTGGTTAACAAGGAGAACCCTAATTCGAGGTTCTAACATTGGATGAAGATAAAGATGTTGAGTATCAGTGATGTCTAAGTATTACTGTTGGTCCATGAAATTGTGTAAAATATGATTATATTTTACCAATAACCAAATGACTACTAATAACACACATTTTAGTTTTCAACGTTTAATTCTAGCTTTATTAAGAATTATTACCCCATTGTATGCGGAACTACAATGGGGATTGAATGACAATGTATACTCTTCAATTTTGAAGAGGAGGATCCAATCAACTATACAATACTATACAATACGTTTTTTGTGTGTGAAGAATCCTAAACTATCCATGTTACAAACTATACATATTTATAGATGGAAAGTACAAGGGTAACATGTGAAGTTGGTGAGGTTTCATGCATCAGGTGGTCCCTCTTCATCTTCCTTTTTTGGAAAAGCACCAACATCCCTTTTGAAATAGTCATAACAATATTCCAACTTCTATGACAAATTCTTGTACTTGTTTGACTTCCCTTTTTGGAAGTTACCACCTATATTTATCAGTATGTTGTAGAGACAGTTTCAGGGAGTCAGTGAGTTATTGTCATCACTAACTGACTCCATTACCTTCTTCTTTGGCTCAAGGATCATTCACTGAGTACCGCCTCATTGAATGATGAGTCTTTCTTCTTAGACTCAGTCTGAACATCCTGAAAGTAACTCACTGAGTGACTGTTCATTCAGTGACTTGTTTGATGTTTACGACGATACAACACTCACTGAAATCTGTATTAGTGAGTAACTCACTATTTATTAAGTGAGTGAGGCTATTTTATTTTCAAATCTTGTTAGGGCCAATTGAGTCAAATTCTTGACCCAACAATTACATGTAGTTGAAATTGTTATACGTAGTAGCAATACTTACGAGGGTCTAAATGTAACTTAGACAATATTTGGGGTTTGATTGTATTTAATTTAAATAGTTTTGGGTTATACTTAGATTAGGAAACTAGTTGCTTGACTTGCAAGCCAATCTTGTAACCGTCCAATGGAATTTGTATACCATAGGGATTGTACCCTTCATCTATACTACTATATAAAGCATTTAAGTTGTGGCTCCACTAAAATATTAAGATAAGGAGCTCCAATTATGGAGTGACATGTGTCACTTTTCAACTAAAAAATGACCTTTATTTTCAAATTGAAATATCTTTTAATCTATTTATTTTTTTAATGATCTAATTTCACCATATTTTCTAAAATTTTGTGATCTTTAATTCAACGTCTATTTTGATGTACTTTTATAAGTTTTTTAATTTTGCATTTTTAATGGGTTATTTTGATTCAAATTTTTACAACTTTAACTTTTATTTGAAGCAATACAAACTTGATTCGTCAAAATTATAACTTTTGGGGAAGTGTTTGACGGGTAAAAAATTGTGAGGGTATTTATGCGAGAATAATAATGTCACATGAAAGTTACGAGAAACTCAAACAAACATATACAACGAACACATATACTTTCGGAGTGTTGTGTAACAAATTCACTAAGTGGGTACGGAATTGTGGGAGAGTTGGATTAGCAATTCATTCATTATATTTCTATTACTAGATTAACAACCCGCCCGATGGGCGGGCTAGTTTCGATATATTGATTTCTTGTATTTTAAGTAATGTGTAGCTTAATGAACATATATATTTAGTAAAACTCGATAATAATGGCAAAAATTTTACATGTAACTTATTGTTCTTTGAATTTTAGTGAGTAGCAAGTTATAGTAAATTTTGTAGTTTGAAAATAAATTTATGGTATTTATCACTTTTAAGGTATACACTGAACACTCCAAATAAAAATGTGGGCCAAAAAGAAATTTTTTATAACTTATAACCCAATACAACACAAACAATGCAAAACAATGACATTCCTACGGATTGTTTTGTGTCATTTTTCAATGTTCACCGTGAGTAACAAACAAACGGATTTTCTATTCGCTATTTCATGATCCAAGCTCCATGATATACCATCATGGTTGTTAGGTACTCGAATACTCGCAGGATCGTTGAGGTCTGTCGGGGCACAATAATGGTTTTTCGTTGACATCCGCCATTTCTGAAAATTAACCTGGTTATAATAAATCAATGGTTCAACATAGGCTAAAGAAGATGAAAACTAACTGAGAATTTTGAGAGAAACTGTAGAGTTTTTACCAAAAAAACATAGAGAATTTCATATTTTATGGAAGACTTGTACACCAGATATAAAGTTTTTGAAATTGTGATACGAAGGTTTTAAGAAAATGTACTGTTCATATCATTTTTTTTGTGAAAGGAGAATTTATATATAATTACAAAAGGAGTTACAAACTGCAATAGTAAACCTTTGCAATACTCATTGGAGCTAATATATAAAAAACTTACTACCAAAGCCATTCATCCTATTATTCTATAACACTTGTGATGAGTGCTCAAACACTCATCATTTTTGGTCAAATCTGAAACGCAAAACATCTGAAAACACGCAAAATCACATCAAAATGATGAAAATATCCAAGGATCGTGTTTTATGTGTCTCAAATGCAAAATATTTAAAAACAAATGAAAAATGAGCAAAGTTTGCAGATTTGGCAGTTTTAGTCCCCCAACTTTCAAAGTTTGGCAAAAATAGTCCCTGGAATTCAAAAACGTGGAATTTTATCATTCAAGGTCCCTGGAATGTTTTAAGTTGTCAAAAATGGTCCTTGAACAAAATTTTGCAAAATTGGCAGTTTTGGTCCCTGAACTTTGGGAAATTCACAAAAATGGTCCTTGGGTATTTTTAAAAGTGCAAAAATGGAATTTTGGTCCTTGTGTTATTGGAGTTTGGCAACATTGGTCCTCATGAGCACTTTGGAAATATTACATTTTCAGTCCCTCATGATTTGTATATTTGCAAATTTGGTCCTTGTGATACAATCTAAACCAAATGGACCCTTTTATATAAAGAAAACCAAATCCAACCCAAAAACAAACCCAGCCAAATAAAAACCCACATGCCATTTCCCCAAGCCCAATACCAATCCAGGCCCAAATTCCTTAAATAATAATCCCACCGTTTTATTTAAACATGGTCAAACCCAAATTTGACCATCACTAACCTCCCAACCAACACCCCCAAAACCAGGGTACCTTCACCACTTTCCCATCTCTACCACTTGGTTCNAACTTGCACTATACTGAGAAAAAAACTATGCACCTTTAGTATTCATGTACAAGCCATTGCACGCCTCTGTAATTTCAAACCCCATATTGCCTCAACTTCTTGCACCGTTGCCCATCATCCTGAATTTGACAGCTTCTTTAATGATAGTCAAAACAATCTTCACATCTCTTTTCTCATTCTTAAATAATCTGCTATTACGCTCCTGCCATATGTAGTACACAGTTGCAATGATGAAGATGTTGAAATTTTCAACCATTAACCTGATGTGGTGTTTGGATTGCATACTTATGGTTATTTTATACTCTTTCAATTTCTCGGCAATCGAATTGCACACTATACATCTTGTTTTCGAGACGGTCTATTTTATATTTTTTACAATTTCTTGACAATCGAATTGCATTCTCTTTCGTGTTAGTACTCTTCCATCAAACGATGATGTTCGAACATCCCCTTTGTTCCGGTCATATTTATGTTCCTAAAATATACAATAAAGAAGAAGTTATAGTTAATTGTTTCAGAGGGCTCCTAAAACAATCAAAACATTATATTAAATTGCAGCCATACCTTATTCGTTGTCTGTGTTATGGCCGTCAATAATGGCTAGCGACAAACTATACAGTCCATCTATTCAAGAAACAATATAACTTTGTCATTAGTCTAAAACATGGTCATTTTCTAAATTCTTTATATTTAATTAATCATTTTGTTGCAAATATTGCTTCCTCACTCTATCATCTAGATAATAATGAAGTCCACTTACCCCATTAAATTTCTAAAACATTGTAAACTATTTCTAACCATAGCTATATTCCATAATCTTTATTAATTCTTTCTAGCTACCTTAGCAATCGATCCGAGGCTCAATAAGTAATTAAAAGCTAATAACTTACAACTACAATTTCAATTAAAAAATAAATAAATAAAGGATGGTAAAACACATTAGTAAGACATACCTAACAAATGAAATTTTGTAAATGAATATCTGAATGAGGAACTATATCATAAGATTTAGTAAGTACTTCAAAAGTCATTCATATTTTTAATCTCTTTAACTTTGTTCACTTATGTAAAGAGGAAGTCATGGTAATACATAACGAAAATCTTCTGTTTCTTCTCTAGAGCATATATGCAATTATGAATCTTAGTTTAGAGTTACTGCATTTCATTTGTGTTTGTCCTTTATTCTAATAAGGTCACAACAGAAGTGTGCAACTACTACGATATATCACTACTAGAAAAAGGTCTATCCTTGACTCGCATTTTATGACGCACGCTACAAGATGACGCGCAAATAGCAAAGTCATAAAATAAGAGTCATAACGATTAAATTTTTTATTGGAGATGACTCGTTTTTAGAAGCGTCATAACATAGGGTCATAATCACAAGCCCGCTCAAATTTTCCCCAAAAGTTAAACCTTATCCTTTCTTTCCCCCTCAAAACCCCAAAACCAGATCTCATTTTACACTCCCCCAAAATTAACCTACTCACACACACACACCAAAACACACATATAAAACACGCACTTAAAAAAACGTTCAAAAGGATAGGGTGCTTTGGGTTCGAGTGATGGCCATGGTAGGTTCTTTGTTTTGTGTTCTGGTCGTGTTATCATCACCACAGTTATACTTTCCTCCGATTTATAATCACACACACACACTAAACACACCTTAACAAACACACACCAATGGGTACTATGCAGACATGGCGTAAAGCCTATGGTGCCCTCAAATCAAACAACTGTCGGATTAGCACACGTTAATAGTGATTTCAAGGTCTTAATTTCATTTCCCTTTTTTTAATTCCTTTTTTATTTGCTATTTTTAAAACCCCCAATTTTTATTTTTATATATGTAATATTTTAGGACGTTGATGTTGCTATTGTTAAAGCTACTAATCATGTTGAGTGTCCTCCTAAAGAAAGGCATATCAGAAGTAAGTACCCCCATTTTTTTTAAATAATAATTAATTGATTTATGTATTAAAAAATGATGATTGTAGAGATATTGGGTTATACGTCTGCGGAGAGGCCACGAGCGGATGTGCAGTATTGTTTGCATGCTTTGGCTAGGAGGTTGGCCAAGACGCGTAACTGGACGGTATGGTTTCGTCAAATGTTGTTGTTTATTGGTTTTCTTTATGCTTTATGCTAGCAGTTCAACTTTAACCATGGATTCATAATTGGACTGTATTCGGTTAGATCAATGTGAATGCGAAAGTATTACCACGATGAGTTGCATTAGTGCTTCGTGTATGACTGTTGAAAGTATTAGTAAGAAGGCCAGTTATGGTTATTTCTGAGAAATCAGTTTTAGGACGTTTTTAAAACTAGTACGACCCTTCAAACATGTTGATCCTTAGTTTTATATACTACTTGTATTTGTTAATTAAAACGTGTTTTCTTCTTAGTGATGAGTTTGTATACTTTGTCAGTGACGTTCTACTGTCAGTTATCGGTTATCACTTTAATTTTGGTTTAGTATTGTGATGCTGTATCTTGGTATATCACAGAGTTTTGTGTATTCTTTTAGTACTGTTTTTCATTCAGTTGGTTTGATTATCAACTAGGGAAAGCTAAGGTACATCAAGGAAGATTGCAACTTTTGAAAATTTTCCTAGTGTTTTACTTGAAGTTCTGAATTAATGGTTTGTTATTGCTTGAGTTTAGCCTATGTATGCTAGTGTCCATGTAAGAATATATAGATTTATTAGAAGTGATTGAATTTGATTAGCTCGTAAATAGTTACTTCTGATTTGCTATGTGTTGCGCTAAGGATTTTAACCACAAGTTTCCAACATTTCCCCTGCT
>LBNU01010425.1:0-17555 GCA_014162995.1 Artemisia annua
TCTCAACTACCTTGTCACTACATTCATACACATAACATACATGTTCTTTTATAACATGTATGTCAGTCAGATACCCAAATTGCCCCTCAACAATTAAATATAATCGTAGGGATCAAAAAACTAATGCTACTAACATTATCTGAGAAAATGATGTAATACTGGAGTACAAAGTTCTCCTAGAAGGATACTACTATATTTGTTCACAGGATATGCCAGAAACCAAAAACATGAACTCCTGATAAATATGTGGCATGATAATTAAAGGATTATATGATGAATATGAATAGCTTTGTACCTATGTGACCAGAATGGCAGAACATTAAGCCTTGTGCAATTTTTTTGGCTGGACCAGAAGGTTCACTAATCTGCTCAAGATCAAACATGGGAAATTGGAATCTGCTGACAGATGAAGTCAATTTCCAGAAAGTTAGAGAGTAATAAAGAAGAAAACGAAAAAACTTTATTCGATCCTTCATAAGTTATCCTTCTCAAGCTGCTAGGTATCTTAATACAATGAATATTGAGATATCGGAATCTTCCGACAGATGGCAGAAATTCCTTTTAAACAATAGAGCTAACCAATAGGAACGATGGAAGAGGTTCTTTGCCTAGGTAGTCCCTTAAGTGGTCTGATTAAAGACTTAAAATGAACTTCGTTGAGGCTGCGAGAATAGTAATATCAATAAGAGTCTTTATCGAGGTTGGATGGGCTTGTCGCTCACCCTATAAAATCAACAAAGGAGGATTTTGAGCCAAAAATAACACCAAAAGATAACAATAACTGATAAACCAATCAACGAATAACACACTTAAACAGCACAACTGCTCTATTTTGGGATCTGTTTCACATGCTAATTAATCAGTTGATTTTATCCCTGAAATTCTTAGTTTACAATCATTTAACTTTGAAAAATGTTGCATCATTAAGATGCTTATCAGGAGGTCAAAAAATGGGCGAGGGTTGGTTATTGGTTAATGAGTCAATATGGTTGACGTTTGTTTAGAACTCTTTCACCAAGTAATGCAATCTCAACTAAAAATCAAAGAAATTGTATACTTTCTTTTAGACCCATGCATACTACACCTGTTTGGACCCATATTAAAAATCGTCCTCTTGCTGTATATATAATGTATCATTTCCACCCATTTGAATCTTAATGGAATTGACATACTTTAAAATTTGTATGCTATGTGATTTTAAAATTGATCATTCAAATTCTTTTTGAGCAACTAATTCAGTTTTGCTTTCACTTTGTGACTAAAATACACACAATATAAGTATATAACATTTAAGCAAACTTAATTAATTAGTAACTGTCTATCCGAGTCACATTGAAGCGTTGAATCTTTTCTCACATAAAACTATAGCAGTTAAAGCATTTTTAACAGATTTACTAACTGATAAAAATTGTGTCAAAAAACATACTGAAGGGTAAGATTTGGTCTAACGCACCTGCATTGACGAAAAGTTTCCCACACAAAAGTGGCTTTACTGACTCAATTTACTTTTACTGACACCTTATTATTGGATGCAATGCCTATTGGAGGGTGACTGGTTTAGCATAGGAGGGATGAGGCCTTCCTTTGGTTGTTGTGTGATCTCATGTGTGTAAGGATGTTGGCTTGGTGAATAAATGGATTCAATATGAGTGATTAAAATGTAGTAGTTTACTGTTTGTTTTGAATGTAAGCTATTTGCATCCAATTTGGTAGCTATGGGACTGTCTTAGCACCATTTTGATTAGCATATGTTTGTGAATACTACTCCTGGATGAATGCTTCCCGAAAACCCAATATATTTTAATCATGAATTCCCTCCGTGTAGTTGATACGACCCGGTTAGGGATTGTATCGGGATAAGGCACCACTTTTAGCGTGTGCGAGCTCCGTAAGAAAATAGAGAAAAGAACTAGAGATTTATTTATGTTATACTTTGATTGATTGATTATAATAAATGGTTACAAGAATATTTATAAGACAAAGTAGGGTAAACCCTAAGACCTAAATAGACCATGAGCTCGGCCCAGGCGTATCATTCCCCACTCCTTCAAAACCACCTTGCCCTCAAGGTGTTGTCTTAAAACATTCTTAATTGACTTCCCTAAATAAACATGAAAACACTCCTAAACAAAGACACGTAAATAAAGATAGATTATATGACATAATCTTTATGCCATACGTTTGGACTTCTTTAGTCATTTGGGCAGTCCGTCCTCCTGCAACATTGGCGTAATCCGGGATCCCATAATCTTCTTTGAATTGCAGCCTTCACCTTTTTCTTCTTTCGTATTCCTTTGCCTTGGACGTAACACAACACCATTCTTCGGTCTTCCGCTACCCATGTCATAACACTCTCCACTCCTTCAAAAATCACCTTGCCCTCAAGGTGATACGAAGAATATGCAGATTGAGAGTCTGCTAATTCCTCGCTTAAATTCAAATTTATTTCACCCAAACGACCATCAAATTCACAACCACCCACAACAATCTCTTCCATACTTTTCTTATTTTCTGAAAATTCTTCAAACTTGCTATGAACTTCATTACTCTCACCAATATATTCACTTTGTAATGATGGAATGATATCTGAATTCTTTTTAATTATATGCTCTTTTTCCTTCTCTTCAATTGCCTCAAAACGAGCCTCGACTATATGGGCTAAAGAAAAGGCTTCTCCTAAAGTTGTAGGCCTTGCACTCAACAGTTCTATTTGTAATGTCAGTTTAAGTCCGGAGATATAAAACGATGTAAGTAAAGACTCAGATATCCCTGTTACTTGATTTTTAAGTACCACAAACTCACTCTCATATTCGGTCACCGTACCCATTTGCAAGAGCTTAGAGAGTGTGTATTCCACATGCCGATCGTTGCCGCCAGATACCATGAATAATACCCAAGCGATTAATAACTCGAAATTTTTTTTTATGAATAGTACCCGCGATGAACAGTACCCGTGAACAGTAACGATGAACAGTGCCAGTGAACAGTACGATGAACATTTCTTCGTGAACAGTAGCGTGAATAGTGATCGATGAACAGTACTAGAGATTTGTTTATCTTAAACTTTGATTGATTGATTATAATAAATGGTTACAAGAGCATTTATAAGATAAAGTAGGGTAAACCCTAAGACCTAAATAGACCATGGGCTCGGCCCAGGCGTATCATTCTCCACTCCTTCAAAACCACCTTGTCCTCAAGGTGTTGTCTTAAAACATTCTTAATTGACTTCCCTAAATAAATATGAAAACAGTTCTAAACAAAGACACGTAAATAAAGATAGATTATATGACATAATCTTTATGCCATACGTTTGGGCAGTCTGTCCTCTTCCAACATTAGCTTAATCCGGGATCCCATAATCTTCTTTGACTTGCAGCCTTCACTTTTTTCTTCTTTCATATTCCTTTTTCTTGGACATAACACAATACCGTTATTTCGTCTTCCACTACCCATGCCATAACACTCCCCACTCCTTCAAAAGTCACCTTGCCCTCAAGGTGATACGAAGAATATGCAGATTGGGAGTTCGCTAATTCCTCGCTTAAATTCAAATTTATTTCATCCAAACGACTATCAAATTCACCACCTCCATTCTTAAGTGTCGATATCACTCTATTCAACTCATCCTCGCCAATCTTAAGCGCTTCGCCATCACCCACAACCTCTTCAAATCCAATATACTCATCAGCATTCAATGACCCTTCAGCCTTAGGTGAAGCAAATTCACCCTCTAATAGTAGAATGACATCTATTTTCTTTTCAACGATGTGCTCTTTCTCTTCCTTTGCAATTGTCTCAAAACGACCCTCGGTGATACGAGCTTTGAAGAAGTCTTCTCCCAAAGTTATAGGATTGGACCTCAAAAATTCCCAAATATCTAGGTTCGCGAAGCGTGTTTCTGCCACACGGGTCAATGAAAAAGCTTCGTCAAGAGTTTTAGGATTTAACCGTAAGAGTAAACATTGTAGATCAAGTTTAAGTCCGGAGATATAAAACGATATAAGTAAAGATTCAGAAATCCTTGTTACTCGATTTGCAAGTACTACAAACTCACTCTCATATTCGGCCACCGTATCTCTTTGCAAGAGCTTAGAGAGTGTGTATTCCACTTGTCGATCGTTGCCGCCAGATGCCATGAATAATACTCAAATGATTAATAACTCGAAAAAAAATATTTTTTTTGATGAATAGTACCCGCAATGAACAGTACCCGTGAACAGTAACAATGAACAATGCCAGTGAACAGTACTTCGTGAACAGTACCTCATGAACAGTGATCGATAAACAGTACTTTTTTTTGTGGAACCCTAATTAAAAACCCTCTCAACGAGAGCTCTCAATGAAAGCACCAATTGATACGACCCGGTTAGGGATTGTATCGGGATAAGGCACCACTTTTAGCGTGTGGGAGCTCCTTAAGAAAATAGAGAAAAGAACTAGAGATTTATATATGTTATACTTTGATTGATTGATTATAATAAATGGTTACAAGAGTATTTATAAGACAAAGTAGGGTAAACTCTAAGACTTAAATAGACCATGGGCTCGGCCCAGGCGTATCAGTAATGGTAAATAAAGACACAATAGTTATTGTGAACTAATATGTTTTGCCGACCATAAAAGAAAAGAAAAATATTTTTGGAGACAAGCATAACTATGCATGCATAAGAAAAGAACAAGTTCAACTATTGAGCTTGACAAAAGAATAGTATGGCTAGTTTTTAGACATGTCTCATTTAGTAAGAAAAATGCAACTTGTATTTTCTACATGTAGTCAACAAGCATGTGGTAAACAACATATATGATTCATGGCTAGGAGATATCGTAGATCTTTGACCAAGTTGTCATTCATTTCATATTGTAATAGTAATACTACATGAAGCCTATAAAGGTAGTAGCAAAGTAGTAGAGAAATGTAACAGCCTTCACAAAAGTTTTTAAAGAAAGAATATTTCAAGTTTAATATTTTTGGAGTACTAATCTTAATACTACCATTTTGTCTCCTAAACAACGTTTAATATTTTGTGAGCAATATTTTTGTGAGAGTAACATCTCATATATCCAACATAAATTGGTACCCGAGCTTGTTCGAATCCATTTGGGTTAAACGAGTTCTTATCATTTTTATAAAGGTGTCATGGCAAGACGACAAGGGTTTGATTTAAGTTATGTTGTCGTCTCAATTTTTGATGGTGAAAATTATGATTATTGGTGTGTCAAAATGGAGACACTATTTGATTCTTTAGATGTGTTTGACGATGTCAAAAACACATATGAAGAACCCGTCGATACGGAAAAATTTACCGATGATCAAATGAAAGATTTGAAGCAAAAGAGAAGCCGAAATGCAGCCGTTCTAATTATGATTCAGCGGGAAGTTACACCATCAATCTTCCCGAAAATCATGCGTCTAAAAAAAGCAAAAGAAGCTTGGGAGGTGCTCAAGCAAGAATTTCAAGGAGACGTCAAAGTGAGAGCTATAAAGCTACAAACTCTCAGACGAGATTACGAGAATACGAAGATGAAAGAAAATGAGTCACTAAATGACTATTCATCTAGATTAACCGATTTGATTAATCAGATGAAAAGTTATGGTGATGAAATTGAAGACCAACGTATTGTTAAGAAAATTCTCATCACTATTCCCGAAAAATTTGATCCAATTATAGCAGTTATTGAAAACACCAAAGATCTCAAAACTTTGGGTATTCAAGAATTGCTAAGTTCTCTAAAGTCATATGAGCAGCGTATGACTCGTCATTCCGGCAAGGCGATCGAAAGTGCATTCCAATCCAGTTTGCAAGGAGACAAGAAACCACCACAAAATTCTGGAAGAGGGAGTTCATCCCGAGGTGGTCGAGGAGGCAGAAGTTTTAGAGGTCGTGGACGCGGACAAAGCTACGGAAGTTTTAGAGGTCAAGGCAACTTCGACAAAAGATCATTTGGCGATGGAAACTCTCACAAGTGTTCCATTTGCAAGAAAGACAATCACGAGGCAAATGATTGTTGGTACAAAGAAAAGTATAAATGTACTCACTGTGATCAATTTGGTCATCTAGAAAAATTTTGTCGAAAGAAAAACCAACAACAAGCAAATTTTTTAGAAGAAAAACAAGAAGATGGAAATGTTTTCTTTTGTCACTCAGCTAACATTGAAAAAAGTGACACATGGTTTCTTGACAGCGGTTGTAGTAATCATATGACCGGTGATGAAAGTATTTTAGTCGATATTAACACTGCAAGAATTCTCAAGTAAAAATGGGAAATGGAGCAGTAGTACAAGTGAAGGGAAAAGGCAAGATTCCAGTCAAGACAAAAACAGGTATCAAGTATATTAATGATGTTTTACTTGTTCCCGACCTTACGCAAAATTTGCTTAGTGTCGGACAACTTGTAGAGCATGGATACTCTGTAATTTTTGAAGGTAAAGGTTGCGCTATTTATAACAAAGTAAGAAAGAAAGAGTTGATGCAGAAGATAACAATGGGGCGCAATAGAAGTTTTCCAATCACATTCAGATACGAAGAACACTCTGCGTTGAAGGCCACAACAACAGATGAAGCTTTGTTATGGCACACGAGGCTTGGACATCTAAATTTCCAAAGTCTAAATTTACTCCACCAGAAAAATTATGGTTGGAGGTTTGCTGCAAATTCACGAGATTGAAGGAGTTTGTGAAGGGTGTGCGCTTGGTAAGCATCATCGGAAACCATTTCCGAAAGGAGTTGCTTGGAGAGCCAAGGAAATTCTTGAGCTAGTACACACTGATCTTTGTGGTCCGATGAGGAATCCATCTCATGGTAATAATCTCTATTTCATTCTATTTATTGATGATTTTAGTAGAATGACATGGGTTTATTTTATGAAAGAAAAATCTCAAGTTTTTGGAATTTTCAAAAAGTTTAAAAATTTTGTCGAAAAACAAACGGGGAGTTTTATCAAAACTTTGAGAAGTGATCAAGGAAAAGAATACAACTCAAAAGAGTTTGACAAGTTTTGTGAGGATGAAGGCATGCACAGACAGCTCACAACTTGATACACACCTCAACAAAATGGTGTAGTCGAGAGAAAGAATGAGACCGTTGTAGAAATGGCGAAATCAATGATGCACGAGAAAGGTTTACCAAAAAGTTTTTGGGTAGAAGCAGTTTACACAGCAGTATATTTGTTGAATAGAAGTCCAACAAAAGCCCTCGATAACAAAACTCCACTTGAAGCGTGGAATGGAAGAAAACCTTCGGTAAGACATCTTAAAGTTTTTGGTTGTGTTTGTTATTCTTAAATACCAAAACAAAAAAGGTATAAGTTAGATGAAACAAGTGAAAAGTGTATTTTTGTAGGCTATAGTAGCAAGTCAAAAGCTTATAGATTGTATAGCCTAAAAACAAAAAATGTAATAGTTAGTCGAGATGTAATTTTTGATGAAATTTCTTCCTGGAATTGGGAAGAAGAAAAAAAGAAAGGAACAAGTTTTCCCACTAACAATATGCAGGATGAAGCACATGTGGAAAGTGATGAAAATCAACCATCACATGACGAAGTACCCAATGAAGAATCTCATAGTCCACCACCAGGAAAATTTCGTTCGTTGACAGAAATATACAATGCTAATTTTTGTCATGTAGAACCAGAAAGTTTTGAAGAGGCGATCAGAGAGGAATCATGGAAGAAAGCGATGGCGGACGAAATTCAAGTTATCGAAAAGAACAACACGTGGGAGCTCACAGACAGACCATTGGACAAAGACGTTATTGGTGTCAAATGGGTGTACAAAGTCAAGTACAATGCAGATGGTTCAGTTCAAAGAAACAAGGCAAGACTAGTCGCAAAAGGTTACTCACAACAACCTGAAATTGACTACGACGAGACATTTGCTCCAGTTGCTCGAATGGACACAGTCCGAGCAATCATCTCGCTAGCAGGCCAGAAAGGTTGGTTACTATACCAACTCGATGTCAAGTCAGCATTTCTCAATAGAGAACTTAAAGAAGAAGTTTATGTGAATTAACCTCAAGGATTCGAGGTTGAAGGAAAAGAAGAAAAAGTTTACAAGTTGAAGAAAGCGCTTTACGGACTCAAGCAAGCACCGCGAGCGTGGTACAGCCAGATCGATGGTTATTTTAAAGAAAAAGGTTTTGATCAAAGCAAGAGCGAGCCAACCTTGTATGTGAAAAATCAAGGTACAAATGACATTTTAATTGTAGCACTCTATGTCGATGATCTTGTGTTCACAGGGAATAACAAGAAAATGATTGAAGATTTCAAGAATGAGATGATGCAAAAATACGAGATGAGTGATTTAGGTCTACTAAATCATTTTCTCGGAATGGAAATTTATCAAGATGAGTATTTATTTGTCAAGAAAAGTATGTCGAGAAGATTTTGAAGAATTTTGATATGTCGGAATGCAAACCGAAGGACACTCCTTTGGTTGTCAATGAAAAGCTCATGAAGGAAGATGGTTCAAGTAAAGTGGACGCTACACTTTATCGAAGTTTGGTGGGGAAATTGTTATACCTCACAGCAACAAGGCCCGACATCATGTTTGCCGCAAGTTTACTCTCAAGGTTCATGCACAATCCTAGTCAGATTCACATGGGAGTTGGTAAAAGAATTTTAAGATATTTGCATGGCACGAAAGATTTTGGAATCAAGTTCGAAAAAAATGCAAATATAAATTTGCATGGTTTTTGTGACAGTAATTGGGGAGGATGTACAGATGATATGAAAAGTACATCTGGATATATTTTTTCACTTGGTTCAGGTGTGTTTAGTTGGTGCTCAAAGAAGCAACAAACAGTCGCGCAATCATCAGCAGAGGCAGAGTACGTAGCAGCAGCTCAAGCCACATCACAAGCAATTTGGATACGAAGAATATTTGAAGATATTGGAGAAAAGCAATTGAAGCCTACAATATTTTTTTGCAATAGCATGTCAGCAATAGCAATCGCAAAGAACCCGGTTCATCATAGCCGCACAAAGCATATCGCTTTGAAACATCATTTTATCAGAGAAGCAATTGAAGACGGAGAGGTGCAACTCAAATTTTGTGGAACGAATGATCAACTAGCAGACATTTTCACAAAAGCAATTCCACGAGAAAAGTTTCAGGAGCTCAGACGAAAGTTGGGAGTTCAACCAAAACACATTACGGGGAGAATGTGAACTAATATGTTTTGCCGACTATAAAAGAAAAGAAAAATATTTTTGGAGACAAGCATAACTATGCATGCATGAGAAAAGAACAAGTCCAACTATTGAGCTTGACAAAAGAATAGTATGGCTAGTTTTTAGACATGTCTCATTTAGTAAGAAAAATGCCAACTTGTATTTTCTACATATAGTCAACAAGCATGTGGTAAACAACATATATGATTCACGGCTAGGAGATATCGTAGATCTTTGACCAAGTTGTCATTCATTTCATACTGTAATAGTAATACTACATGAAGCCTATAAAGGCAGTAGCAAAGTAGTAGAGAAATGTAACAGCCTTCACAAAAGTTTTTAAAGAAAGAATATTTCAAGTTTAATATTTTTGGAGTATTAATCTTAATACTACCATTTTGTCTCCTAAACAACGTTTAATATTTTGTGAGCAATATTTTTGTGAGAGTAACATCTCATATATCCAACAGTTATCGTTTGTTTTGCGGAATAAGGATATGAAATAGCAAAAAATATGCTCTCAAAATTCATTTTTTTCTTACTAGTTTTTTATTGCCAAATTCTACTTCGGAGACCGTTTTGGATATTCTCAACTGCCTATGACATTATTCCATCCAGAATTTGTCCTAAAATACAACTCACATAGCCAACACAGGTAACGATCCTGTGGCAGCCAGTTTCGGTACAATCTATGCATCTCTGAAATGAAATATTCGATGTGTTTACTGAATACGTCACAGTATGAGTTTTATTTATGTACAGTGTGTATTTTGCTAATGTACTGTAAGTATATGTTGCGCATTCCTGAATAGTTTTAGTACAGTGCATGTGCAAGTTAATCATGTGGTATTAAGCTGTTAATATGTGGAACTTCAAAAAGACATAGCATCTTTGATTAGAGACTTATCTACCTGAGCAGTGGCGTTTAGTTAAATTGGCATGTTGAGGTTATATATGAAGTTCAAAAAAAAAAAAAAAAAATGTTATATATGAAACAGGTTGTAGACCTTTTCAAATTACATTATCTTATCTTTACAAATTGTCTTAGTTATGCTCATGTGTACATCCAACGCCTTTTCGCCTTTTAGTACAACGAGTTTTATAAGCCCGCGAGTTGCTGCCGGTTTAAAACACACATTTCTTTTAAGCTGTCTTTTAAGTTGTGATGTTACAACTTTTAACAATATTATTTATTTGTTCAGTTAGCAATAGTTATAAGATAATAAGCATATATATGAGTTATTTTGGTTAAAGATAAAAACGAAACACCACACCCAAAATGGTTCACGTGATTCTTTTATACGATTTACACTTACATATTGGGTTAGTTTGAATGAATTTTGAGATGAAAGCATTTTCGTAACATTAAAATAAAAAATAAAAAAATTAAAAAAAAAAAAATAAATAAATAAAAACACGTTAGAAACAACATCTTTTATATAATAAAACAAAACCCCAAGTGAGGACTTTTCCATTTCAAAAAAACTAAACCATGCCTTATTTAGTAATAATATTATTTAGAAAAAAAGATTATTTTCTTATGAGATAATATTTTATATTTATCCATAACACAAGTAGAAGATAAATACAAAAAATATAGATAAGATGCAATTAACAATAGGATTAAAATTTTTAAATAATTATCTTTAATAATAAAAAACTATAACTAAACATCATAAATCAAACAAAACAAAGATTAAACTATTTGTTTTTTAATAAATAAAAATATGTGATTCAAAAAATTTAAAAAAAAAACCCGCGCGTGCGCGGGTATTATAACTAGTTAAAATTTATCATGTTTTTTAGTATTAAATTTTGATAAACATATCAACTACCTTTTTTTTATTTTTTTTTATTTATTTATTTTTTTTTTCATCATCATCATCATCATCATCATCATCATTGTTAAGGCAATATTGAAATGGTTAATGTTTAAGGGAAAAATAGTCGCATTTAAAAAAATAATCTTTTTCCTAATAAAACAAAACCCCTATTTAGAATTTTTCATTTAAAAAAATGGATCCATTCCTTATTAAGTAATAATTGATTTATTAAAAAATTTATTTTTCAAAGATATTTAACTAGTTATAATACCTGTGCACGCACATGGTTTTTAAAATTTTGTTTTAATTATATATTATTATCAATTAAGAAATAAATCACTTAACATGCTTCAATTGGTTTTACTTGGTGGACTAAAAATAAAAAATCATATGTATATATGTTATAATCTACATATTATTTTAGGAGAATGCTTTTGGATTAAAAATTATATTTTATTATTCAAGCAAAATCACATGATGATACTTGACTTGCATGACATGTTAGTGATATATACTTTTAGTTTTGCAAACCCATGCTATCAATTTACGATATGTTTTGTAATTGTGGTATTTCTTTTACTTATATTTTCGTTAAAATATGTAGCATATTTAGATAACTTTGAAAATTGATTCATTTCTTTGATTATGAATAACCATCATACCATGTTTATTAATGTACCTTTTTGTTTGAAAAATTGCATTTTCATAAGTTTGTGCTATTTACTTCTCATTTTTTATCTTAAAAGTACCAAATTAACATAGATGTTTACACTATAGGTTTTTTTTTTTTTTTTTTNAATTATAAATGCATGAAAAAAATGACAAAGAGTAAATTCGCAAGTCTTTTAGGATTGTTTGAATCCTTACCGACCTTTCACTTTAGTGCAACTTTCTTTACAATTGGCCTAGATCATCGAGGTAAAAGACACCCATATTTTAGACCGTTGGTTGATACCCATAGTGTTATTAATGACAGCAAACACGTGCTAAGTTTCATTAACTCATTCAAAGACACCTGCTAAGAATTCCTACCATAAAATTCCCATATAGGCACTAAAATACATCTTTGGTACATTAAAATACATTCATGTATTATCTAAATCAATAACTCAACTTAATTATACATTCGTACCTTGAGCAGGCGTGGAAAATCATTCCATGACAATCATGTGTTGATACTTAAGCCTCTTCTAAAAACGCACATAACAAATTGCATTGCACTTTAGTGTATGTGATAAGATCATAAAACTGCAAAAACCACTTACATGTTGCATTATAGTGAGGATAACAGCAAAGTTAGTTATAACATCAAATAAGAAAACTTCAGATTAGAACTAAAGTGGTGTTTGGTTATGCTTATTAAATGTGCTTATTGCCTTATTCAATTACCATAACACAATAAGTTTATGATAAAGCTATAAGCTTTTTTGAGAAACTTAGTAAAAAAACCTCTGAACTCACAACTAATTTTATCATAGCGTAGTGTGTTTATAGTAAAAACACAAATAACTCAATAACATTATCGCAGTATAGTAACGTAATAACCTGATTAAAAACTATATATGTTTGCTTAATAATTCTCATGTACTTTAATTCCTTTACCGACCAACTATTACGTTTTTTGATGAAACATCACGTCAATGAAGACAATTAGGTTATCATCTACATAGTTTTTCTTTTTTTGATTTAGATGGTGATTGTTATCAAATAAGGATTGTGATGCGTACATTTTTTTTATATAATTTAAGGAAAAAACCTTCTAAATTAAACAATGACTATCTAACCCATGTATTTGTTTGTCTTTTTTAATAATTAGCTTCGTATAATAGCTTTGTATAATGTTTTTAACTGGCAGACATGTTGAGGTTGATGTTGATGTTATTATTTAACTTTAACTATTGATATCATGTTATACAAAATGTGCGAGTTTAGTAGCACATAATGAGTGTTAATGAAGTTAAAATATGCTTCGTAAAGTTTTTAAAATGTTTTTATGGATATTCATATATATATTTTAAATAACAATTTCATGAGTCGTTGTTATAAGTAGAATCGCGTATGTTTATTTTCATATCACAATAACTCGTGCTTACCATTTGATATTTATATTCTCGTTACTAATAATTTAGCAGTATTTAATATTCAAACCCGTGTACGCATAAATTAAACTTTTAAATAGAATAACATGAGTCCTTGTTTAAAAAAATGCTCTAATGGATTAAAGGTTACAACTAACAATATTAAAACTAATTCGCATATTTACAAAATCTTGTAATTTAAATAGATGAAAGTCTGAAACTAATACTAATACTCAAGTCATTTTAAACAAAGTTCATATTATAAATTATAAGGGGTATAAAGTGTAAGGGGTTATTTGTGTTTTTTCTAAAGTTATTAAAAAACATGGAAACTTGTAATTTTACACTTAGCTCCATATATTTTATGTAAAATTCAACCACTAAAGTTTTATTAATTACTTCCTCTTTTTTTTAAGTTTTTGTTTTCATAAATTTGACACCTATATTTTTATGCATTTTTTTTTCTTAACCAAATTTCTCCACCAAATTTATTAAGTTTGACCAAAATCAATTTAATTTTGATTTTCTATTGACCAATCATATTGTTCGATTTCGCCTACGTGGCAAAATTGAGCTCTCCTATTGGTCTAATTTTTTTTTTCAGTGAGAAGGGTTTTGCAAAAACACTCCGAAATGATGTAATTCTTTTATTATATAAAAGATACAAAAAATTAAATATTTCCTAATTTGACTAAAAAATAGATGATTTTCGTTTTACAATTCAGATGTAGTAAAAAATTAAAAATACACATGTACCTGAAGGCTTTTTTTCAATACATTTGGACTAGATTGTGAATTAAAAAAAGTAACGGAGCACATCTTCATTCTCAGATAACAAAACCTAACAAAAATCTCTACAACCCCAAACCTCTCAGCTCGATCAAAAGTAACATTTAAATCACTTCGCATTCGAAACCCTAAATCGATTCTTTACCACAAATCTAAAACAAATAATCAAAATCCTATATGACTAATTGGAGTTTTAATCATCATGTCAACCAGAAATCCGTCCAAGGTATCATGACTATTATTTGGTTAACTTATTATTTTGAGCAAGTAATTATTAAATTGGGGGAATTTTTTTGAAACACAAAAAAAGAGTGCTTCAAACCTTCGTTCATGGAACATTCAAAACAGTTTTTTGTCCAGTTGTAGTTATGCATTATATATGAATACAAAAGCTATATGTTTAGTGCATTAAAACATATGGGTTTATGGTAGGATGAAATTGATATCATTATGTCGATGCATTACAAAGTAAACGTGAAAAAACTTTTAGATGTTACTTATGGACATAAAAATATACTCCGTAGTAATTGCGTCTTAACTTTTAAGAGGTAGAAATTGCTCACGTACGAGCAACACCCAACAACAAAACATCCATATGTTGTTGTAAGTTCTTAGTTACAATTCATCCCACTAACTTGGCATAAAAATATACTTTTAGGTATGATGACATTCCTAATGGCTATAATTCATCCCACTAACTTGGCATATAATAGCAGGTTTGATATGCTCATCTATTTAAATTCGATAATTATCAGATAAGCTAATAAGCCGACATATAAGCTTAAACAAACACCGAATAAGTAATTGTAGAGAGATTACAAAACATGTAACTCAAGTTATAGAATTTTGTATAGTTTTTTTATACAGAATAAAAGATAATGATAATACCTTTCTGCCTTTTATAGGATGTTTCGATTACTTAATTTGCGTGTGTATTGGCTTATTGCATTTTCTGAAAGAAGAAAAGCACTTTGAAGTATTGGCTTTACAAAGAATCGTTCAGTGGTTTTCTACTTTTAAACTCCACTAATCGCATGATATTTTATATGAACTTTAGCTCCTTATTTTCCAATTATCTGTACCACATCTTCCTAATCATTTATTGCATTATCACAATTTAAATTTAAGTGTACAAATGCAAAGTATTGATGGAATTCCTTTAATAGTCTGGTTAGCGAAGTTGGATCCAGAAACCATCTACAGCTTCAGTTTTGCATCCAGAAACCGGTGGAACTATCCATTGCTTCACTGCTGTCACCTCTTGTGCTCTACTTGAAATTGTCACATCTCCATACAAAGAAGTTGTAGGCAGAAAGGTACTTATTAACCTGATTACCCGTACTCCATTTTTGTAGTTCATTCTTTTTCTGCAGCATAGCATGGCAATCTGATACTTAATTTTAGAGGTGTCAAAATGGATAGGTAGTTGGGTTACTAGGCTAAAGTGGGTTAAAGTCAAACAACAACACATTTTGCACAAAGTTTTGTGTTAGTAATTAGGTGAAGTAATAAACATGATCACAAATGCAATAAGTTTTAAAAAATAACGAGATAATGTTTTTCTGAATAAAACCATTTAGGACATTGTAACAATTTGAATAGTGTTAAGCAACTTATGACTTATTGAAATTGCTACTCTACTTTGTTTCATAAATAAAATGAGATATTGGTTAGATAGAATTGTCTATTATGGTATTAAAAAGTTCAGGGAAACAATTGCTTCTTTTAGTGAGAAAATACAAAGCTTAATACACCATATTATAATGAGTACTATACTTTTAGTCAACCAACTAATTACTTTAGGGATGCAATCTCAGTTATTTTGGATCTAAGGAGGTCACAACTTAGACTTAGCATGGGCTTTAGTTATTTGCTTGTAAATTTTTTTGTTTCTTTTAAATAACTAAATTCTAATATTTTCATCAAACTTATCAACAAGTCTGAGTTGCATTTTTCAGATTTTAGACCCCATTTGTTTTCGCTGCTTTTGTAAAAAGAAAAAAGTTAAAAGATTATAATTATTGTTAATTTTGCAATCTAGCGCGGTGATGTGGATGTTCATTCTACTACAGGGGATAACAATACGACTCAGATCGTCGAAAAAGTACCACTATAAGGTGGAAAATGGGTTACCAACATGATGTAGAGTTCAATGGTGATGGATCATGCACCAAAAACGTTTGTTGGAGAAATCTTGCTAAAGTAAACAGTGAGAAACCTTAGCTTGGTATTCCAGTTTTTTTCATTTATAGTCAAACTATTTTATTTTCTATGTATGTTTAGTTTTATCGTTGGATCATTTTCGTTTGGTTTATTTGGCTATTGTTACATAATTGTTGGACTAATATGGACGGCCTCCCACGATTGATGCTTCATTTTTTTTATCTTGGTCTTCTGTTATGTCTCTTTTGACACGATTGACGGTTAGGTTATAATGATGATAAAAAAAACTTAGACGCAAGGCCCAACGAAATAACGAATTTAGTTTGTAAACATGGAATCTCGACTTATTTTGGTTAGCTGAAAGTGGTGTGAATTTAGTCTTTCCAAAACAATGTGCTATTTGTTTGAGGTGTGGCATTGAATAGCATAGCCAACGGTTTTAAAAAAAAAGAAACAAAGTTAACCATTCACATTTCAACTCTATTTGCTTTCATGTGCATTTCAAACACTCTAATTTTATATTTGACATGAGAAGTCACCCACATTAACCAATTTATGCTGGAATTTAAATTAAATGTGGTTAAAATACATTATTCAAAAAGTTAACCATTCACATTTCAACTCTATTTGCTTTCATGTGCATTTCAAACACTCTAATTTTATATTTGACATGAGAAGTCACCCACATTAACCAATTTAATTATGCTGGAATTTACATTAAATGTGGTTAAAATACATTATTCAAAAAGTTAGAAAAATCCCACGCGTGCGTGGTATTATAACTAGTAATAATTAAAAAGAAAGAAAGAAAACAGTCATGACTCGAACCCTAGACCAACTCATCATTTCTAAAGAACCAAGTCATGTCTCACTATCATAAGAGACACCTAACCATTAGAGACGGGATTATTTTAAGGTTTACTTGTTTCCTAATTAAATGTTGTTGTTGTTCATCTACAATAACAATTTTTGGTAAATGTTATCATTTAAATCAAATTTGGATCATAGGTAGATGATTGTTCTTCATATTTTGTTTCATTAGTTTTCGGTACTTATCTTTGTTGTATTCTTGTTTTCCCTTCACTTTATTTGATAGATTTGATCTTTACAAGAAGAGGTATTGCGGCCTAAATTTAACATCTTTCTTATAGAACCATATAAAGTCTAAGAGTAATACATTGTCTTATCGATCAGCTTTTACATTTTTTATACCGATGATTTAGGCACCCCAAAGGGCTGTCATAAAACTAAGCTTATTTTAATAGTCGAATACAATCGTAAACGTTTAATCTATCCACTGCTCAAATAAAAAATTTTGATTAGTTATTTAATCTCTATCAACGTGGTAGGCATGAAATGGTATCAGTATAGTAAACTAATAACTAATTAAAACTATCACCTCACGGCTTAAAATATATATTTAGGTAGCCAAAAGTCTTCTTCAATTTAATTGTGTTATACCAAGTTATTATAAACATATATATAGTGGCTCTGATTTTTTTTTTTTTTTTTTTTTTGCCCAACAAGTTGA
>LBNU01010428.1:16651-47155 GCA_014162995.1 Artemisia annua
GGGAAAGTTTATTTAGTGAAAAACTAACTGATTTTGGTTAAAAATTTGAATCCATATATTTAGTATGATTTAAACATTTTCTTTTATTACCAAAAGTGTTTTTCAAAAATATATAATGTGTTTATATTATTAAATAAACTTTGTAGTAATTAATTAAATACCCCTTTGATCATGAGATGTATTAAGCACTTGTTTATTCATACCTTAAGTGATTAAGTTGGATAAATTGATATAAACTAGCTTAATACTTGTTTACGTAGTAATCTTACGTTTAATGATTTTACATTTTGTGATCGTCAAAACGTAGAGATATCAAAAAATATAAATAACGTTTTTATGCATTATTTATGTCAACAACAATGTTTTTAATTTTGTGCAAAACAATTCTGATAATGTTTGTGGTTTGAATTCTTCTGCTTGTTTTGGAACATCTTCTATTTTGAATAAATCTTCTAAAAAGAAGAAATGTTTTGTGTGTGGAAGTAAATTTCATTTGATTAAGGATTGTAATTTTCATGAGCAGAGAATGGGTGTGTGTGCTACTCAGACCAGACCTAGACCAAAGTGGAAAAATGTTACTGATATACCACCTTATGTTCCACAAGCAGCTCCCCAAACCAGCAGAACCAATCCTGCTGATAAATCCATTTCTGCTGATAAGTCAGTTCCTGCGGATAGACCTGTTTCTGCTGGAAGACCTTTTCCACCCAGTAGGAAAAGACAAGTTGCTAGACCATTCTATAAACCTAATAATTCTTACTTCTCGAATTGTTTTTGGCCTAGTTATTATCACCCAATGTATATGGGGTGGGGGCACCATGGGAATCTGCTGTTAAGCCCTCAGCAGGTTGTTCTTGGAACTATATGGGACCTAATTTTCAACACAGAACTAAGAACAATGGTGGATCTTATATATCTCCATGGCCTAACACTTACGATCCACAAGGCAGACTCAAGTCAGTGATGACTCGAGTTTCCAAAGTGTACTAATTTTTGTATATTATTTTTGTTGTTGTAGGAACATCCTCTTAAAAGTAAAGCAGTAGGCATAGTGGATAGTGGTTGTTCTAGAAGCATGTCAGGGAATAAAGACATCATACATGATTTTGTGCCAATTCAACATGGTGGCTCTGTAACTTTTGGTGGAGGTGAAGGTAGAATCACTGGGAAAGGAACCATCAGAACACCCAAGTTGGACTTTCAGAATGTGCACTTTGTGAAGGAACTGCAAAACTTCAATTTGTTCTCAGTCTCACAAATTTGTGACACCAAGAACAAAGTCTTCTTCTCTGAGGATGAATGTCTTGTGCTGTCTAAAGATTTTCAACTTCCAGCAAATACTAACATTCTACTGAGAGTTCCAAGGAGACACAACTTATACACATTCAACTTGTATGATGTCCAACCTGCAGGTGATCTAACATGTTTGGTGGCTAAAGCATCTTTAGATGAATCTACAAAGTGGCATAGAAGGATGGCTCATGTAAACTTCAAGACCATCAACAAGCTTTCCAAGCTTGGTCTAGTTGATGGACTTCCTTCCAAAATCTTCACCAATGAACAAAACTGTGTTGCATGTAACAAAGGGAAGCAACATAAAGCCTCATACAAATCCATCAAAGCTGTGAGCACCATTTCAGAACCTCTTCAGCTGCTGCATATGGATCTTTTTGGTCCAACTCAAATCCGCAGTATTGATCACAAGTCCTTCACATTGGTAATCACTGATGACTATAGCAGGTTTTGTTGGGTATTCTTTTTGAGAACTAAAGATGAAACTTTCCAACTCTAAAAGAATTTATAACCCTTGTTGAAAACCAGCAAAATAAAAAGGTTAAATGTATTAGGTGTGATAATGGGACAGAGTTTAAAAATGCCTTGTTAATTGAACTTTGTGGGTCTAAAGGGATAAAAAGGGACTATAGCAATCCAAGAACCCCACAACAAAATGGGGTTGCTGAGAGAAAGAATAGAACCTTGATAGAGGCAGCAAGAACTATGCTTGCAGACTCTAAATTACCCACTATGTTTTGGACTGAAGCAGTAAGCACTGCTTGTTATGTTCTGAATAGGGTATCAATCACTAGACCTCATAACAAGACACCTTATGAACTTCTCACTGGTAAAGTTCCCAGTATTACACATTTTAGATCTTTTGGTTGTCATGTGACCATTTTGAACACTAGTGATCAATTAAGCAAATTTGATGAGAAAGCAGATGAGGGATATATTGTGGGTTATTCAGCTCATAGTAAGGCCTATAGGGTGTATAATATGACTGCTAGAAAGATTGAAGAAACTCTTAACCTGAGGTACCTAGAAGAAAAGCCTAATGTTCAGGGTCAGGGTCATGCCTGGTACTTTGACCTAGATTATTTGACTGATTCTTTGGGTTATACTAGATATGTTTCTAACCAATCTTCAGGTACAAATGAGTCTCCCACTAACAATCAAGGAGCCATGGATGCTGACTCTGACTCTGAGTTAGAGGAAGCAACTATTGTTGTTCCTTCTTTTCCCTCTCCTCATGTTTCAGGTTCAAATGAGATACATGCTTCTGATGTGGATGGCATAGATTCAAGTTATGCAGAGGCATTAGCTAGACTTCAGCAGCAAGAACATGCAGCCAAAGAAGCTGCTGATGCACTTGGTTTTGAGTTTGCTAAAGATACTGAAGCACTCTTTAGACAATCTGCTAATGATGTCCGCAGAAACATAGAATCTGCTGAACGTAGTCCTGTTTTTGCTGACAAAATACCTTATGTTCCTGCTGATCCGAATACTGCTGATCAGATTCCTCCTGGTCCATCCAATTCTGCTGATCCGTTTCCCACTACTGTTAGTCCATCCCAGAGCTTTGAAGACCCTTTTGGTAGATTTTCATCCCCCACTGATCTTGGTAATCATCAACAAGCTATTAGCATTTTCAGTACCTCTTCTTATGATGATGATTTTGCTCCTAAACTGAACAATCTTCAACCATCTGTTGAAGTTAATCCCATTCCTACCAAAAGAATCCACACTATACATCCTCAAGAGAACATCCTTGGAGATCCCAATGCCACAAGCATACCCGGTAGGAGTAGTAAAGGACGTGGTAGTTCACATAGGGAAGTTGACAATTCTAGACGATTTTCACGTCCTCGATATGGTGAGCGACCCTACATGCCCCTTGTTGATAGGAAGAGGATTTTTAGCCACCTCTAGTGCTATGATTGATTGCAAGGAATCCAAGATAGCGGTAGGAGAAGGAAAAACTTGGTCGGTTTATAATGTTAAGAAACATGCCTACGACACCATTGAGGAATCAACTGATAGAAAGACCTCTAGATACGGACCATGATTAGAAGGAGACTTTATAGGAACCCAACGCCCATTCTACCTAGAAGAGGAATTTGTAAACCGAACACAAACGGTAGAACAACTTTTGACTAGGGACACCGAACTAGATCCCTTTGAAGACCCCCTAGTTTTTAGAAAAATGACCGACTTCCTAGGAGTTTTGCCGATCAACCTAGCCATGAATAAATGGAAAAGCGAGGGCGATAAACATAAATGGAATTGGGATAAGCCACCTAAGGAAGGGGATGGATCGTGGCACATAAAGATAACTCTATATGATCAGGATGGAGAGAAGTTTGAGAGGTCATATTTTACCAAACGCACCGATAGGACACTTCCAACCAAAATCAACCCTAAGGATGTCCTCGATGCGGAACTCGCCTATGTCGGATAGGGTGACTTTGAGTCTAGCTACGAGACTCGTTAATAAAGAAAAGCACTTCTTGAGAGGCAACCCAAGCTTTGTGTGTTTTGTTTGTTTGTTTATTTGATTTTATTTGTTTCCGTATGTATGATATTTCTTGTTATTGATTCATGATTCAAACTAACTTGTGAAAATGCTTTATTTTGTTTTTAACTTCGTCTTAACTACATATAAAGGTATTTTGCAAAAGCTAAGTGTAAGGGAAATCTAAATTGGTTTATAAGAATGAATGAACATGAATCATAACAATGTAAATGAACATACATATTAGTATTTGTTTGAGTCAAATGCTTGTATCGAGTCATAATGAATTTTTGCAGGAATTCCAGGAAGTAAGCTCTAGTTTTTCCAGAATTTTTCCGGAAACTTAACATGAGAATTCTGTCAGATCATTTCTGACGGCGTCAGGCATTACAACCTGACGGCGTCAGGCAATAATTTTCTACAATTTTTGAAAGTTTTGTTTTTCTTCCGGAAATAAAAAGTTTTGTTAATTCTCTAACTTATAATCTCCAGGAATTCTGCAAAAATATTTATTCCACAAGCATTATATCCTATTATAGATTATACCGCCGATTTTATGCGAGGTTGGCCTTTTTCTTTTTTCAGGTTAACAGGTTATTTTGGACAAGAAGATGATTTATATTTTGGAAGGGAAGCTTTGAGCGTTCATCTCTCTTGGAAGAAGATCTAACCATGTTACCTCACTATCCACATCAAACGAATCAGGGGAGTATTTGATTTCATTCTTTCATTTTATTTACTTTTACATCTTCTATTTGAACATTGGGGACAATGTTCGGTTTAAGTGTAAGGGGGGTAAATGAAGGCACCTTAGAGAATACAATTGCGCTTGATTTTTGTTTGTTTGATAGTAAATTTGTAATAAAACCGAGAGAAATATTTGTTAGGGCAATTTTAGCGCCAATTTAAATTTTTTTATAACATTTAGAAGTGAAACCTTGGTCTTAATAAGCGTCTCATAGATATGAAATTATATGACTAGCACAAAACCGTACCTGTTAGGTCACCATTTTGTAACATAAAACATATAATCTTTAGAGAGAGAAAGAGAGTAGAGAGAGAAAGTGGAAGGAACTCTTGAAAATGAAATGAAATGAACTTTGATATTCATAAGAGAACCAACACCCTCCTTGGAGGGTTTACATCACTATTTATAGTGTCTAGGGGTTTACATGAGTTTCCATGATTGGTCCAGAAACAGTCAACTAAAGTCAACCAATGATTTGGTCAACAAAAGTCAAACTAGAAAAGGCACAATGCACCAAGGAGAGTATAGGAATTCCCCGGGTCGTTTAAATCCCGACGAGGTGTGAATTGTATCGAAAACGATTATGAGATCAAGTGATTATGAAACGATGATTGGAAAGAGAGATTGATTGGAATTAAACTACGAAATTATGAATGAAAATGATTAATAAATACTACAAACGATTACTGGAAATATAGAAACGTTTATAAATCTAAAATTATACGTTTACGTTTAATTAAACGTCTACGTACGAAAATAAAAGTGAAAATGGAAATCTAAAAATACCTAGGTAATGAAAAACATATTTTTATGATCCTAAAAATAAAAGAAAATTTTAAGAAAAAGAAAATTAATTTTTTTTTACTTTTTAATTATTTAATATTAATTAATTACTAATTACTAATTAAACTAATTTAAATTCTAATAATTACTAAATGAAAAGAGAAAAATCTAGGAAAACTCCTAAATATACTTTAAATTACTGAGAATTTAATAAAAATATAAAAACATATTGATATTTAACAAAAATGTAAAAAGAAAAATGAAAAATTAAACTAAATTAAATAGAAACTATCACTTAAATTAAAAATGACGATTTTTGTGATTTTCTTTTTACAAAACTGTTTTACAACTAAAAATAGGAAACTTTTGTAAAGACAAACTTTTTGGAACTGACCAATAAGCTCAGTGAGAGCTTATTTCCTTAACAGTTGACTTTTATTGACCAAGACAAGAAATAAGCCTAAATAAGCTTAAGTGGGGTCCACAATGATGGAATCTGATTCAAATAGGCTACTTGGACTGGTATAAGCTAGAAACAACAAAATGGAATCACAGAATAAGCCAGAAAGCCAAAATAAGCACTTGCTTATTTGGATTCTGAGACAGAAATGGGACAATATGTGGAGCTGTCTAGAGGGCCCACAAGAGGGATTAAGCTAAAAAGCTTGGTACCACTAGAAAGCTAGCCAGCTTGTGAGTCCAAAAAGCTTAAGCTCAACCACTGGGGTCCACTGAGGTGGCCTATGGAGCTCACCAAAGCGGTGATGATGGAGACTGATGCTGAGACTCAGTAAAATGGGACAACTAGAAGCTCAAAATTAGCTTAAGCAATGGACTAGAAAATCAAAAACAAGATTAGAACAAAAAAGCAAGGAATGTGAGGTACTCAAAAAGCCCAAGTACTCATTGTGAGACCCACTGGTGAGTTTACAATGAGCTTATGAAATGAGCACTTTCACACTGATGATGTGAAAAATTACCAAAAAGCAGTTTGGTCAAATAAGCTCTCAAGTACAAACCACAAACAACCATACACAAATATAAGCTCAAGCAGTCACAAAAGTCTATTAACAACAACCCTTAGAACAAGAATCACATAGGAAGAAGCAATCAACAAGCTAAATGTTACACTGAGCATACAGCAGAACCATTGGTACACAGGCAACTTTTGAAGCCAAAATAAGCTAGGAAATAAGCAAGAAGAACAAATCAATTATTGAAAAATCAATCCAAGCTAACAAGCTTCAATTAGCACCCAAGATCAGGGAAAATGCTCAGCTAATGAACAAAATGTGGTCAAAAGAGAATTGGTGAAACTGGGGTAGCAGGGGAGGCAATGGATCACTCAGACAACTTTGGAAGAGATTTTCAATAAGCAAACAAGTTTCAAAATCCAAATTTCTTTTTGATTATGACTCACATGCTTCCAAATTATACAGAAAACCAACTTTTGAGTATTTCCAATTATCAATGAGTTCTAAAAATGATCTAGAAAATCACCCCATTTAACAGACATGGAGTTTGACTTTTTGAGCTTTTTGCAAAAGTTGACTTTGATGAACTTCTACTGAATCCTAATGACTCATCATGATATATTAAGATGATTTGAGGTTAAAACAAGCAAACTTAACAGTTTTTACAACTAAAATGATGATATGCTACCCAAGAAAACTAACAGTGAACAAGCAATATGTGAATTTGACTAATTCTAAAACAACTACTGTTCTTAAGACTAAAAAGGTACCAAATGAACCTAAAGTGATATGTAGGAACAACAAGTAGCAATTAAGACAGCATGGAGCTCAGTGCAATACACAAATCCAAACACCCCTAAACTTAGCAGTTTCACTATCTTATTGAGTTTTAAGCTTATATTTCCCAATGCATTGATAAGATAGTGATACTTAACTATGTTGCTGCTAAATCACTAATAAAAACACAACAAGAACAACACAATCTTACTTATGCAATTATTGACAGTGAAAATGAAATACTAAGCAACACTAATTTCCAATGAACAAGTATGAAATATTAAGCTATAGATTTACTAAATAACACTAAATAAGGGTGAATAAACACAAATCAGCAGTATTCAAGCACAAATCCAGTGAATGCAGAAGAGAGAATTTGAGTCTTACAAGAGTGAATCAAAGCCAACTGAGGAACCAAGAACCAAGTAACTATCCTAACACCTCCCACGAGGTACTAATACCAATGAAATCCAACATCCACCATGATTCTCTGCTTCAATCTTTGTCTTCCCTGATTTTTATTTTTGAAACTATTTTTTTGTATTTTTTTTTATTTTTTTTTGTTTAGATACTTAAACTAATTTAAATGCTTTAAAAACTTTTAAAAACTTGCAAACAATCTTAAATGAGCTTAAACAAACACTGGATAGCAACTTTAAACAACTTGAGCTAAATTGAGATTTTAGTACAAATTGCATAAACTGAAATCCAACAAGAACTGAGATTTTTGATTCAAAGAAGTCTTAATTAAACTAAAGTAGTTGATATTACACCTTGAAACTGAGTTTTATAACTAAAAATAGAGATTACATAAAAAACGATTACAAGAAAAATGCTAAGTAAAACTACTCCTCTCCTTGCATCTTTTTCTTCTTATATGAGAAAATTAGGGTTTCTTGGGGCTTCTTTGTCCTTTCCCAGCATAATTCTGAGCCGTTGGATGGCTCAGAATGAATCTTGACCCTTCAAATGGTTTTGGCGCCAAATTGTCAAACGGGTAGATATAGGTTTCTTAGAGGATTTTCAGGGCAATTAATGCCTCTTGGATGATAGTTGGGGTTGGGGAAACATGGTGAGGTGGAGTTGAGGTGGAAGCATGGAGGTGATGTACTGGTTTTAACTTTCACGTGGGGTGGGGGGAAGAAGATGGTCAAAGGTTTGACCTGAGGATAAAAAACGTGGGAATGGGGAGTTATAAGGGGATTGGGCTGGAGGGTTAATGGGCCAAGGCTGGGGCTTGGGGTGTTTATGGACTGGATTTGGTTTATGAGTTACAAAAGGCCGTTTGGTTTTGGTATTAACACAAGGACCATTTATGCAATTTAACCAAACCCCAGGGACTGATGTTGCACAATTTCTAAAGTAACCATGAGGACCAAACTTGCCAACTTTGATAGACCAAAGACCAAAAATGCCATTTTTCCATTTTTAAATACCCAAGGACCAATCTTGACAATTTCCAAAAGTTCAAGGACTTGTTTTGCCAATTGCCTAAAATTTCACTCAAGGACCACTTTTGACAACTTAAAACATTTCAAGGACCTTGAATGATAAAACTCCACATTTTTAAACTCTAGGGACTATTTTTGCCAATCTTTGAAAGTTGGGGGACTGAAACTGCCAAATCTACAAACTTTGCTCATTTTTCATTTGTTTTTAAACATTTTGCATTTGAGACACATAAAATACGATCCTTGGGTATTTTCATCATTTTGATGCATTTTTGCGTGTTTTCAGATGTTTTGCGTTTCAGATTTGACCAAAAATGATGAGTGTTTGAGCACTCATCATTCCACTATTGTCAATATTGCCCTTTAGACTTTAACAAAACATGTAAACATGAACTAAACTTATGTAAACATGAATAAAATTTAACTAAACAATATTCTAAAGCAACCTATTACAAAATTTAATGACCGAGACTTGATAATAATAAAACGTGTTCCTAACAATCTCCCCCTAAGGGTCGGTCATCAAAGGTTGCGTAACGTCATCATCTTTGTATTTCATCTTTGACATTCATAGCTCTAGACGTCTTCAAAAAATGATTAGATGGATAGTGATTCTTTCTTCATCGTGCTTTGTTCATCGTTGTTGAAGTGATCCAATGATGTGAGTATTTGCCTTTAGTCACTCCTTTGCCTCTGATGGATTACCGCCTTTCCAACATGCTCATACATCTTTGACGTTGCTTTCATCACATAACTTCAGATCTTTGTCATTCAACTGTGTGGATTTATTTTGACATAGAATCATTCTTAGACTTTTCTGCATCGATCTTTAGTGAGAACCTTTTGTGGACTTTGAGATGCATGTATGAGCATGTGGAACCCGTGTCACGATGGTGGTTGTACCTGCATGAAATTTTGTTAGTAATAAACAACCGGTACTTACAGGTTCGGAATTAGAGATTGTTATCAGCATAGTGTGAAAACTCTCTCTAACCCTTACCAAGGCTGTTCCTAATCAGATACTCCCGAAGGAGCTTACACGGACATACAAAAGTACACCCACGATTAGGTGAGTCGCTGGAGATCACCCCACGACTGTAGACCACATTGAGACCACCGCGAACACTAAGCGTAACCCAAAAGAAGTTACCGAAGTGACTTGCTGTCAGGGCTGTTTGATGTTGACCCTGGCAGGATTTCCGTTCAATCATTGAGAAATACACAAGTAATTCCTCTCATAAACGTTCTTGGCAGATTGCTAAGATCTGCGTAGGACTCTAAAGTTTACAACTGGCGTCCTTAATGTGGGACAACCAGTTGTGGAAATGTTCAGTGTTCCTATGAGATCTTATGATGAATCTCGGGGCTCTAGACTCGATAAGTGCACATTTGGTTTCCTATGCGGAGGCATGGAGCAAAGGGCCTCCTTTTCAATATCAACTATCTCTTAAGAGAAGGTTGATAGATTACACCGGTTCCCCGTGAGAATGAAACAAGCACCTTTTGAGAGATACTTGAGTGGCTAGAAGGTTTTAGTGCAGTGCGTCACTGGGTCCATGACGACTTTGTCCTTCAATACCAGTGTTGCCTCAACAACAACCAGTAGTAGATGAATTGAACCCGGTGTCTGCCCTAAGGTTGATCAAATGGAGGGCTATTTATTTTCACCCTTTTCTTTACTTTTCTTTTTAATTCTTCAACCCCTTCTTTCCCTTTCATTCATTACTCCTTTTATCATATCATACCTAAGGACTTCTAATTCTATCTATTGGTGTTGTCCCTGGGTAGATCCCTCCGGCTCTGGCGGATCATAGGACGGTTTTCCCTAACCTTAGTCAACCTTATATCTCCTCGACTATCCTATCGTTGCCATTAGAACCAAATGATTGAAATTCTCCTCAAAGTGTTTGTGAATAAAAACTTTTGTTAACACTTAGAGGGTTTTGATTTCATTAGAGAAAGACTCCCCTTCACATGTACTCGTGTATTAATTCATAAATTTGCACATGCGGGAGGAGTAAGCACTTTTTGAATTGATCCATTCTTAATAAACTTGTACCAGAGGGACACGTTTACGTTGCTTAGTTAAAGGGATCCATTATCAGCTTTTAGGTGATAACTAGCCCTAATAACTAACTTGAAGTTGTTAACATTCCTGAGTAAGGAAGTTAGACCCGTCAAAGTACTTATTTACTAAGAATTTCTCGAACCGGTACACTCTACTTGGACAAGTCCTCTTCGAGACACGCTTACATCACTAGTTAGACTAGCTTGAAATTATTACCCGGCCAGGACAAGTCCTATCGATTTACTAACTTTTGATGTTTCGTCAATTCGAGGGTTAGATCTGAGTCGAGCTCTCACGAGATACAACTTTTCCATCATATTTTAATCACTTTTTCTTTTTCTCCCCCTCAAAAATAGCATATCAAATGTTGTTTTTGAGAAACGTTTGATTAAAATATGCTTTTTGAGTTTTATGGGGAGAATCCAACGAGAACTTTTACTTTAGAACAAAGGTCTTTCAAGTACTCCCCCTCAAATAGTGAACAAACTTTTTGAGATTTTAAATACGAGAGGGAATACTTGTTCTTTTGAGCAGAATTGTGAAATTTTTGAAAATGTGGATTAATTCTACTCAAAAGTAAGAAGCTTTCGCTCTTTATATTAGGATTGAGGCACTGATGCGTACCTCAGGGTCCTTTCTTTACAAGTGCGGGTTGTACACTGTTATGTGTGCACAAGCCATAATAATATTATAGTAAAATGTGATAATGAAAAAATAGTAGATAATGATGTACCAAAAGAAGATCAATCAGAGTAACGGTTCATCAGGACGACGGTAAGTGAGGGTGTTTGGAATAGGTGCTCTTCCTCCAACCAAGCTTTCCAATGTACGAATGTGATTTCTGAACTTCAAACGTTGGTCGATCCTATCCATGAACTTTAGAGCTTCTCGTACATCATTCCTTATCCAACCCCTTTTGTTTCCTTGATCATAACTCTTCGGTCTTTGTTGCAGCTGAATTCTGACCAACTTGAGAGTCTGATCCCCGAACTTGTGAGTCTCATCATATCTCATGAATCTCTTAGCTTCTCCTTTGGCGAAGACAACTCCAAATGGTTTTCTGATGAACGTGCAGGGCTTCATACCTAAGTGAATGTTTGTTGGTGGGGCGGTGAAGTTGAGAGAGGTTTGATAACTTTCAACTCCTAATTGTGCATCTTCAACCCTTGCCCGGATGATGCGTTGACGAGCAAAGATTAGAAGTGAGTTGATGAGGTCATACTGAAGGCTGCCGTGTAGATTTTGAACTTTTCCTTGAACCTTAAGAACATACATATCTTCGATGTCATTAGGATTCAATCGATGATAGTCAGCTTCACTGAATGAATATTCTTTGTCATCACTTCGTCTGACCACAATTTTGTCGAGAAAGTTGTAACCATATCTCTTTTCAGTTTCAGGAATATCTGTGATGCCAAGAATTCGGTGGTTTGTGTATGGCTTGCCTTTTGATTTGAATGTTAACTTCCATTTGTAAAACCATCTGCGCATTTCTGGCCAGTGAAGAATTCCCATAGCCGCTTCAACATTGTACTTGGAAACCGATGATGAGTGCAAACCCTTCATTTGGTCTTCAAGATTATCAAGAAGGTATGATGCAACCTTGAACTTGGAGAGAGATGTAGCATAACGGTGTGCTGGATCGGTGTTGCCATGAATGAGATACTTGAGATCGTTGTTGAAGAAATACTCTTTAGGGATCTTTGTATTGTTGGGAGGACCAATGAGGGGTAAAGGTTGGGAGAAGTCTTGAAACGCAAAGTCAGGATCATTTCCAGGATAAATTCTATCCCATGAAGGCCTCTTTTCCCAAGTGATGTTTTCTGACAGAGCACGTTCACATTCTTCGATGTTGTATTCAAATTTAAGTTCAGATGTGGTGCATGTCTTGTATTCTGTGAAGCCTGCTTTTCGAATCTCCACTAAATCAGAAAGTAGAAGTTTCTGGGTTTTCATAATCTTCTTGATTCGTTTGGTGAAACCTATTATAGAACCTTCTATCGGTACTTCTGATTCAGGAACATCAGGGTGAGCATCGACCATTTCCTCGAACCAGTTGTAAGTTGGAGCAGAGGTGTCAATCCACTCCGGAGGTGGTATGACTGGAGCTTCTGTAGGTGGTTCTGTGATGTCGGCAGGTATCTCCTGTGGGATTTCAAATCCTGGATCTGGAGCGCCAAAATCCTCAGCTTCTTCCATTTGAACATCAGCTGCTGAATGTGTCGGGACTTCATCAGTAGCATGAGTACTTGTTCCTGCTCTTTGAGGTCTAGTAGTGGAGCCATGCATTCTTTTTCGTTTGCCTTGTTGTTGTTGTTGATCATCTGGATCGTCATGGCGTCTCTTTGTAGACTTAGTCTTCTTGCAAGCCTCATCTTTCTTTTCAGCCCGTTTGATTGACTTTAGCAGTGCTTTTCGAAGGTCTTCCTCATCTGGATCATCTATGATTGCTTCCAACAGCTTTCCCTTAAGATCACTAGCAGAAGGTGTAGAAGGTAGAGTCTGAACGGTTATCGGAGTTGTTTGAAACTTTTGTGTTACGACCCTTTCCAGATTATCTTTGACGTATTGTTCCACGGTTGCTGGAAGTTGTTCACGAACATATTTTCGAACTTCTCCTGGTAATCTATTCTTAACTCTGTCTGCCACTGCTGCATCAATGTTGTAGACTTTGAATTGTTCAAGGTCTTTCTGTTGTACTGAGATCTGTCCTTGTAACTTCTTCATTTGTTGTTGTAATGATCTTAGCAGACTGGGATGAGCAGTTTCTTGTGGATCTTGGGTTGTCTGAGGTGGAACTGGTTGAGTCATTGAAGGTTGATCCTGATATGAGGTTACTTGAGGTTGTTGATGTGGAGCAGTAAATGGAACAATCTCATGACTTCCGGTGATGTCAATGGTTGTGTCATCCGTTTCTTGTTCTTTTGTCTGATCATCATCATCATTCCTAGTTTCATCATCACTTGCTTCATTGTCAGATTCTTCATCATCTTTCTTTTCTTCATCACTTATTACTCTTATTCTTTCATCACTACTTTCTGTTTCTCCTTCAGATTCTTCAGCAACAGCTTCACTAACTTCCCTATCTTTGTCACTGGTCTGTTCTTCTTCGTTAGTAAGCTGTTTTTCTGAACTTGAGGATGCTTCACTCTTATCGGAGTTGCCTGAATCATCTGAATTCACCTTTTCAAGATCAGTATCAGTATCTGAGAGTGTTTGAGAACCAGTTTCCTCAGACTTATCTTCTTCTGCCTCCTCAGATGACTGAACTTCTTTTTCGACTATTCTGGAGCCAGACCCTTCACCTTTCTTTCTTAACTTGGCTAACCTTTCCTCTTCTGTGTGTTTACTTTCTTGTAAGACAAATTGCATTTGCTCGTCTTCTTCAGATTCGGACAAAGGTGGAGTTCCAGCTTCTTCCTCTTGAGGTTGTTTGCCCTTGCCTCTAGTATTTTTTGCCCGTTTAACAGTTGTTTCTTCTGTATCCTTCTCAATCGGTTCATCACGAATGGTGAGTTTCCTTGTTGGTTGACGAGTAACTTTCTTTGATCTAAACTTGGGAGCCTTGAAAGTCTTTTCAGTACTCTTAGCAACTGCTTTGGATTTTGTGGAACTTAACCCGACTGAGTCATTCTTTTGAGCATTATCATAGACTTCATAAGCATTGGTGTTACGAACTGCATCTGCTAAAAGAATGTCAGGAATTCTCATGCCTTGTTTTGTGGTACTTGTTTTGTGGATTCTGGCTGAGGTGTACATGAGATCCATAGCCGGTGTATGTTCCTTATCTTCCCTTCTAGAGTCAATCTCTGAATACTTATGCATGAAGTATCCAATGAGAGACTTGGTGAACCGGAAAAAAGGAATATTCTTTGTTGATGAGTTTTTGAACTGTCGGGCTTGATTAGTCATGTCTTCCCAAATAATCTGAGCAAAGTCAATAGGAGCCATTTTGACAACTCCCCAATAAAATTGCATCAGTTCCAATGTTGGGTGTTCGTGTCCGGTTCCTTTGCCGGTTACACAGTTGGGAGGATGGAGTAAAGTGTGAGCCATGGTTGTGGAATATACTTTCTGTCGATAGATGATAGGACGGTGAGTTTGGTTTTGGATTCATCATACCCAAGTTCCCGTAGTAATATGATAATCTCTGATAACGAGGGACGTGAAGTAAACTTCTTGAAGTTTCTGGACCCTTCAGCTGGTAAACCAAGAACTGAGTGTAAGGTTCCGACATTAAACTGAATGTCTTTATGATCAAGTCGAATCCCCAATGTTTTGCCATCCTTGCTTACATCAATAGATTTCCAGAACTGTGTCAAATAAACCTCAGGAACAGAGCATGAACAGGTGAGCAGTTGTCGTATGTAGTGATGTTGTAGAATTTCCACAATGATTTGACATGTTGGATGACATGGAAGTTTCCCTAGATCAACTTTCAGATTGGACTTTCCGATGTTCCTTTCATCTCCTTGAATTAGCTCGTGCCTAGGAGTGGTTCCTTGAGACATTATGGTACCTGAAATGCATCAAAACAGCCAACGAACACAATATAGTGATGTTTATCGTTAGTGTTAATTCCAGTTACCAAGTTGTCATCTTTTAACAAGATTAGTTGTGACTAAAGAATAAAGAGAAGTATAAGCGTGCACAACAAACAAGGATCACACAAAAGTAGAAAACATACAACACCTTAATAATATTTAGACAATGCCATCATAAGTCAAACTCAATCAATCACTTAGTGTCATACTCGACAGATTCACACAAACTCGATAACTTTTATAAAATCCATACTTGATAGAATTTGAAAAATTTGGGTAGAGTTTCTTTTCATAAAAGTTACAAAAGAAGAACCCATACTCGATGGTTCTTAATGTCCACTCCTTACTTGGAGATCAGTCACCAAAAATGTATGTTCAATAAAATTACCTGGACCAAACTCGATACAATTATTCCATACTCGATAATCATATAATCATACTCGATAAGGCAAAAAAAAAACAGTCATACTCGATAATCATGGAAGCATACTCGATAACACAAAGAAGCAGTGATACTCGATAATCATATAAGCATACTCGATAAGGCAAAAAAGCTGTCATACTCGATAATCATGGATACTCGATAACACGAAGGAACAATCATATTCGATAATCATATGAGCATACTCGATAGGGCAAAGGAGCAACAATACTCGATAAGATATTCTCATACTCGATAAGAGTCAAGATTGACTTACTCGAAGGATAGACACAATATTTGTCGAGTATGAATTTTAAAATTTCATACTCGATGTAATATTGTCTTTATGCTTCGAATAAGTGAAACTTGAAAACTTACTTGTAGAATCCAAGATCTGGACTCAACTAGGGTATGAATAACATTGATTGAAACACAACGGAATATAGAATAAGAACACAATCAACATTACTAATAAGGTTTTCTTTTATTGAATATAAAAGAAACTAATAATACTACTACTAACTACTACACGCTCTATGCTTTTGCTAGACTCTCATTGAAGAGACTATGAATGAAAAGGATAAATAAAACTAACGCCTTGCCTCCCTTTATATAATAGAAAGGCTAGGGTTTACATAAAAACCTAGCTTACTAATCAAGCTAGCTAACTATTTAATATTAAGTCCCTATTGTTTCTTCTTTCTTCATTCTTGCTTGTAGGTTTTGTAATCTTCAAATCTGCAATTCCCAACAATCTTCCCCTATTTGATATTACAAAACAATCTGCATGAAGAAACAATGTCATCACCAATAATAAGCTGTACATCATAACTATTCTTCCCCTTTTTGTAATCTTCTAATAGAGGTCTTGTGCAACTCGTAGACGCTTCCCCTCAAGTGATGCATGTAGATGGTTAACAAGCTTCCCCTTAAGAATAGACTAACCATCTCAGGAACCAACTAATAATTAAGAATAATAATAACTTTTTTTTTACTAAGAAACACAAGTAGCAGTAACGAGCAGCAGTAACGAGTTAGCAGGATCTGAGTATCAGCAGTATCAAGGCATCAGCAGTATCGATCAGCAGAAACATATAAGCATATCAGCACAAAGTATAAGGCTCTCTGGAGTGATCACTGATGAAGAAAATCAAATATAACTGATTTGATGAAGAAGTGGAATCTCCCAAACTTGCATCTTATGTCTTGCACTATCCACGTGACGTCGAACTCATAAAATATGAGTAGTGAAAGCCTCTTGACAAACTCCTCATTGACTTAACCAATGAGACACTGAGCACAATAACGTAACTCCTTCAAGTGATAGCAAATGTACGCATTAAGCACAAGAAAAAAAATCATACCCCTTCACTAGAGTTGTCAAGTCTTAGTCACCATACAAACCAAGCAAGTTATCTTAAAAAGCCCCTCTCACCTTTTAAGATATGATAAGAACACAAAACCTGTGAAAATCAACTGCAACATCAAACAAGTGATAACCCAATAATCTTCTCAGCAAAAATGATGATGGTTGATAACTCTGTCCTCCCTAACCATTAGTAATCTCACATGACTAGTAGGAACCAAAACCGACCAAAAGAAAAAGTATACAACAAGCGAGCAGGAACCATAAAGAAGTCAACAAGAACCATCAGTAGAAACCACCAGGAGGAACCGAATGTTATCAGCAGCAACAATTAAGTGTATCAGTAGGAACCAAAATTCATCAGCAGAAACAAGATCACATCAGCAGAAAGAAAGTACCCGAGCTGCATAACTCTAATCGATCCCAATATAAAACTTTTTATCCGTGTGCACAACTAATAAACAAACAGCAGCAACTTAATTGACCAATCAAATATGCAACAGCAGCATCAAGACAAAGAAAATAATAGATCAAGTACTGCACCACGTGATCCATGGTACGAGGTTTATTAAAACCTTTAACCAACAAAAGCTCAATAAATCCAACCACTCCTTCTTGTTACAGTACGAGAGCATATGACAAACGTACACCAATGATCATAGACCCACGTGATATATCCAGCCCCACACATAGTCATGCTTCAAACTTCTCAAAAATATCACATAAACAAATCTTTAATAAAAGAAATCACCAACATTCTCTTGATTTGTATATGCCAAACACCGACCCATGTGAATACAAATTCATTGTATAGATCAATAACACGACAAACTCCTATTCGTATATCAAACAAAACAATCCATAATATCCCACTGTCCTTAACCGACCAATTAAATCTTTATGAGACAGCGAATCAGATCTACAATAAAACCTTTTGAACACCGACCAATTAATTACCCATCAGATAGCATAAATCGACAAAGCAGCCATCTCGAAACAACAAATTGTGTTTTATAGTACACGGTTTAATTAATTAATAATAGACCAATTATAATGAATCTCAAATAATACATCTGATCCTTTAATTTAAAATTACACTTGAATCAGTAGAACCATGTAGGTAACGACAAAGAGATTAATGAATCAAAAGAAAATCATTGTTTACCGTAACATGTCGTCACATAAAACAGAAGTTGACCATATACTTTCATTCAACAGCCTGCTTCATTAAAGTCTACATTAAAACCAAACGTACCTGCTTCCACATCTGCTCTTTACCAGATCTGCTCTTCAACGAAACTGCTTGTAACAACGAAAACCTTATAAACCCTAGATCGAGAGCCACGAGGCTCTGATACCACTTGTAGAATCCAAGATCTGGACTCAACTAGGGTATGAATAACATTGATTGAAACACAGCGGAATATAGAATAAGAACACAATCAACATTACTAATAAGGTTTTCTTTTATTGAATATAAAAGAAACTAATAATACTACTACTAACTACTACACGCTCTATGCGTTTGCTAGACTCTCATTGAAGAGACTATGAATGAAAAGGATAAATAAAACTAACGCCCTGCCTCCCTTTATATAATAGAAAGGCTAGGGTTTACATAAAAACCTAGCTTACTAATCAAGCTAGCTAACTATTTAATATTAAGTCCCTATTGTTTCTTCTTTCTTCATTCTTGCTTGTAGGTTTTGTAATCTTCAAATCTGCAATTCCCAACATTACTCGATAAGGAACCTACAGATTCGATAAGTGCCACTGATACTCGATAGCCAGTATTGCATACTCGATAAGTTCATCATGATACTCGATAATCCTCAGATTAGGCCAAAAATTTCAAAGTGATTTGGGTAAAGGGCATGCTAAAGTTTGTTGTGAAATGGCTTCTTCCAGCTTAATCCAATCCTATATATCATCTAAGCCTAACATATTTCCCTTAATATCAAAAACATTGACTCGAATTAAATCAAGAATTAGGAGAAGTTAAGCAATGAGTTAGGAACTTTGGGAGCAAGCAAAGATAGCATAAACAAGCAACTTTAAACATTCAAAGCACAGAAACACATACCCAACTAACCCCAGCTACCCATACGAGCCCTAAGACCAATTTTAGACCAATTTACGCAAAACTGATGGATTAGTGGCCGAATTATGTGTGAAACCATACAATTTTTAGACCTACAAACATGGCTTATGAACTCTAATTGTCCTAAAACATCACTCATTCGAAAAACCCAATTCGAACCCATGAATCCTAAAAGATTAAACCCACCAAACAAATTCCACTGATAAATTGTAATAGAAAACGCAATGTCGACGATAAAAGGTACTTACAATTAATGAGAAATCACAGAAACAATGATTTTGGGTCGTGGAGAAATTTTGGCAGCAAGGGTCGAGTATTTTGAATTGTGAGAATGAAAATGGTTATAGGCTAAGGCTTATATAAGAAGAACTTTCATGGGTTGGCAGATATGGTCCCTTGACTTGTTGAAAAAGCAAACTTTAGACATTTTAAGCATAATAAGTCCCTCTAGTTATTAAGTTATGATGTATCGAGTCCAATTAGTAAATTCTTAGAGAAAAAGTGATGAAACTCCCCCTCGAACCAATACCATAAATTGATGACGGTTTAACAAGAGTTTTTGGCTCGAGAGTTAGTCGGAAAAGATGATTTTTGATGAGAGAAATAATGAAAATAAAAAATTCCCTATAATATGACAAATTTTCTCCCCCTCAAGATATGTTTATGAAAAAATGATGGAAATGTTTTTGGACGACATATCTTGAAGTAGTGAATTTTAAAATAGAAAAGGAAAATAATGAAAAGAAAAGAAAAATCTTTTTGAGTTTTTTCTGATTTTATATTTTTGTATTTTGTTTTTGAAAAATTATTTACAAAAGGTTTTGGTGTCTGACTCGCTTAATTGTTTATAAGAAAAGATTGTAAATCATCTTGAGTCAAACACCTCATACCAATCTGGTGAACTAGTTCAGCAAACCGTGATGGAGCTAATGGTTTTGTGAACAAGTCTGGCAGCTGGTATTCAGTACCCACAAAGTATAATTCAATTGTACCCTTTTCAACGTGCTCCTTGATGAAGTGATAACGGAGATCGATGTGCTTAGATTTGCAATGAAGAACAATGTTGCAGGAAATTGCTATCGCGCTTTTGGAATCACAGTACATCGGGATTTTGTTGAATAAGTAGCCGTAGTCCATTAGTTGTGTTCGCATTCAAATGACTTGAGCACAGCAAGCAGACATGGCTACATATTCAGCCTCCGTGGATGTTAATGAGGTGCAATCCTGCTTCTTCGATTGCCAAGACACAAGTTTGTCTCCAAGAAACTGCAAACCACCAGAAGTACTTTTGCGTGTGTCTACGCACCCTGCATGATCAGCATCTGAAAAGGCTATTAGTTCAAAATCGGAATCCTTCGGATACCAGAGTCCCATATTAATGGTTCCCTTTATGTATCGAAGGATTCGTTTAGCCTCATTGAGGTGACGTTCAGTAGGACTAGACTGATATCGAGAGCACATAAATACAGCAAAGACAATATCTGGTCTGCTAGCGGTTAGATACATGAGTGACCCAATAATACTTCAGTATTTTGTGGGGTCAACAGGTTTTCCATGTAAATCCGCATCTAGCTTAGTTGTGTTGGCCATTGGTGTATTGTAGGTATCACAACTTGTCATGCCATGTTTCTTAATTATCTCTAGAGCATATTTAGATTGACTAAGGAAAATCCCACGGGGTGATTGATGAACTTGTAATCCTAAAAAGAATGTAAGTTCACCCATCATAGACATTTCAAAATTTTGTTTCATTAATTTTGCAAAAGCGTTTGAATACTTTTTATGTGTCGAAGCAAAAATAATGTCATCAACGTATATTTGCACAATTAAAACGTCTTCCCCGTGTTTTTGGATAAACAAAGTTGGATCTATCAAGCCTTTGTTAAATCATTAGCAAGCAAGAAAGCAGTAAGTTTATCGTACCATGCCCTTGGGGCTTGTTTGAGACCACAAAGAGCCTTCTTAAGTCTGTAGACATGATTGGGATGCTCTGGGTCGACGAATCCTTCCGGCTAGCTAACATAGACTACTTCACGTAATTCGCCATTCAGAAATGCTGTTTTCACTTCCATTTGATAGACGACCATGTTTTTGTGAGCAGCATATGCAAGAAAGATGCGAACAGCTTCTAGTCTAGCCACAGGTGCAAAAGATTCCTCAAAATCAATTCCTTCTTCCTGAGAATATCCTTTAGCAACCAATCGGGATTTGTTACGAATAACTGTGCCATCTGCGTCCAATTTGTTTTTCCAAATCCATTTCAGCCCAATGACGTACACTCCATCTGGTCGTTCAACTAATTCCCACACTTCAAGGCGTTTGAATTGGTCGTATTCCTCTTGCATTGATTCAATCCAGTTGTCATAAGTGAGTGCTTCCTTAATGTTTTTGGGTTCATCTTGACAAACTGTGAGTGCATAAATGCAATGTTCAGCATCGGAGTGAAGTCGGTGTCTTGTCATAACTGGAGCTGAGGGATGTCCAATGATGTTGATTAATGGATGATCTTTAGTCCACTGATGCATTGAAGGATGAGGGTTATGAAACTGCTACATATTGACTGATTCCAAATTGCGTGTTGATGACTCTGCAATGTCTTCAGGGTTTGGAGTCGGAGCAAATGGATTGAAAAGCGCATTTGGATCAAAATTTGCAGGTTCGGGTACTTGTTGTTGGTTCAGATCTTCAGCTGCATTGTCTGTATTGGAATCGGTTTGTTCAGCAAACGGGTTGAGGAACTCATTACAAGGTGCAATGGTTTCTACGGTAGTAGTTGTAGGAGCAGTTGTATCAGGTATTGGAATATGATCAGGTTGAGCAGCGGAGCTAGTGGATACAGCTGGTGCACTTTGTTCAAAAGTGTCATCAAACAGTGGTGCGAACAAGGTTTCCACAAGGTTTCCAATTCTTTGCGGGTTGGTGACAGTGGTGCTGTTGAAGACTCTGGGAAGTTAAGACGGTTAGTTACGGGTCCTAAGCTGTTGTGCTCAGAAGCCATTGTGGAAAGGTCATCGAAATTAGCGTGAATTGTCTCTTGAATTTCCCTTGTGCGACGATTATAGATCCGAAAGCCTTTTGAATTTTCACAGTAGCCAATGAAGATACCTATGTCAGCTTTAGCTTTGAGCTTCCCAAAATCATCACGATCATTATGCGGATAGCAAAGAGCTCCGAACACATGAAAGTGTTGAACATTTGGTTTTTGTTTGTAAACAATCTCATAAGGAGTTTTTTTGTGGCGTCTTGTTATCATACAACGATTTTGAGTATAACATGCGGTTGAAACAGCTTCAGCCCATAAGTAATCTGGTAATTGAGCATTGATGAGCATCGTTCTTGCAGCTTCCACTAACGTTATGTTGCGTCTTTCGACAACACCATTCTGTTCTGGACTTCTAGCAATAGACGTTTGATGTTCAATACCTACTTTCTCAAAATACTCACGAATAGTTTGATTCTTAAATTCAGTTCCATTGTCTGTTCTGACTGTGTTTCGAAGTTGAACCTGAATTTTGGTGAGAAAGGTGATGATCATGGAAGGAGCTTTGCTTCGAAGGAAGTAGACCCAAGTCCATTTGGAGTAGTCATCAACAATTACTAATATGTACCTTTTGTCGTTAATTGTTTGAACACGCATGGGGCCACACAAATCCATATGAAGTAGATGAAGAACGAACATGCGTAGAACTTGGCTTAGTCTTAGAACTAAATTGGGCACGTTTGCTCTTTCCTTGTTCACAAGCAGGACATAAGTGATCTTTTGAATATCTGAACCGAGGAAGGCCTTCAACTAGTTTGTTACGAGCAAGATCTGTCATGGTTTTAAAGTTGAGATGAGACATACGCTTGTGCCATAACCATGATTTTGTCGAAGTTGCCTTTGAAAGAAGACATATAGGAGAAGAAGCAATCATGTCTGACAAAGAGATTGTATAAAGACTGTTTCCACGAGTGCCAGACATGAGATCATTTCCTTGTAAGTCGCGAATGAAGCAAGTTTTCTCTCTGAATGCTACTTCCAAATCCCCATCACAGAATTGACCTACTGAGAACAGATTGTGACCAAGGCCTTCGACATAATACACATGACTAATTTCGATGTTACCACTGACATAATCTCCATATCCCATAATTGCAGCGAAATGATCATTCCCGAATCTGACAGTGCCGATGAACTTTGAAACAAAGTTTCTTAACAGTTTGAGATTTCCTGTCATGTGTCGGGAACATCCGCTATCAACAATCCAAAGAACAAGTTGAACCACCTGCATCACACGAAGGAGACAAAGATGGAACAGGTGTAAGGGTGGAACCCAAAGAAGTTGTGGGTTCCGTTGGTTTAGATAAACACACATGTATGATTTTAGGTATCCATTTAAAATTCTGTGTCCTTGCTAACCAACGTTGCCAACTCCAACTAGTTTGTGCTTTCTTCTTAAGGAATTCGCTAGGTGGTGACATGTTCTTAGTAATATTGTTCACAGCTACAGGGGCGACTACATCATTGCTAGAAACTACATTTGGCTTTCTACCTAGCATAGAGTTAGAAGCAATAGTGGGCCTAGATTTTCTGCCAGATGTACGTTTCCTATTACGAGATAAAAGAGAGTTTGCCACACATTTTGCATGATCACCAGATAACATACTTTTACAACAAAACACACATGAAGCATTAACATGCAAAGCATTCAAAGGTTCAGCATTCGTTACACAAAGATTAGGATTACAATTTGCCAAATCAGAATCTAAATCTAGTGCAACATGAGTTTTATTCAAATTCCTAAGGTGGTCTTCTACTTTAGAGGCTTCTAGTTTTCCACTTCTATGCTTCCAGATCCTATTCTTCCTTTTGGTGCTCTTAAGCTTTGATCGGCTAACTCTAGGAGTGGTAACTATTCCTATGGAAGTTGAAGCAATTTCATTAGAAATTTGAGAGTGTGTTTCCTTAGTGGTTGTGTCGATGTTGTACATGCCTGGTGCTATCACATTATTGCTAGCAAACTTTCCTTTTTCAAGTAACATAATTTTCTCTTTTAATTCAATAATGATGTGCTTCTTTTCTTGAATGTTAGATTCCAGCTCACGATTGCAAAAATAGATGTCATTGTTTATTACTTTTAATTCCTCTAATTCCTTTTGATATTTGGAAATTTGACTTTGTAACTCTACAGCTCCATCCTTAAAGGAATTTGAAATTTTTTGACTTTGCAATTGCAATTCGAAAGAAAGACTTTGATTTTGACACCATTCAAGCTTCTTTTTAAGATGAGAGATCTCGTTTGAAAGTTTATTTTGCACATCATCATTGTGTTTCACAAGTTTCTCATTTTCTCTTTTTAAGGTCTCAACATGTTCATGCAACAATTTAATATCATCAGTGTGATCATCAACAAACATAGCAGTACCAGACTCATACAAAGAATTCATAATCACAGATAATATATCAGCATTAAGGACATATTCTAAGAGTCGATCAGCTTCTTTTTGCAAACCTTTGGTTTCCTTTTTTTTTGAAATATTTTGTTCGGTTGCGTTAAAAACGTCCATCATTGATTTTACCTCTGTCTGAAGTTCCATTTCCCAGTGTGTAGCACAAAGACGCAAATGTTGAACATGTGGCAACAATTGTTTTTGAAAGACTTCTCTTTTTTCTTTTTCATAAACATTTTGAAAAGTTGCTACAGTTATTTCTGAGTGTCTTTCAATCACTTGTTCTAACAACGTTATGTCTTCCATAAATGTATCAAAATACCGCATGACACTACAACGTTTTGGTAATGGTTTAAGTTGACTGGAGTAAGGTAAAGGACCATTTATTTGTGCAACTGGTTTTACAGGACCAACATTAGAATATGACTCATTTACTTTTATTAAAGACCAATGTTGTTCAGTTTTCTCTTTCTGAGGCACAAAAGATTCATTTAAATGAGGAAATTTTGAGTAATCAAAAGGTGTATTATAAAAAACATTGCTCATTTTAGATCGACTCTCATCCTCTTTTTCCTCTTCTTTGTCACGATTATATACAACACGCACAACAGATTCATCAAATAAGTGTTCTGCACTATACAGTTTTGGAGTTTCCTTGAGTGCTGTTTTTAAAAAACTAGGTGTATCGTAACCAAGAGCATAACCACACCCGGGAGGTCTTTGTTGCAAAGTGAACTTTTGAATTGTGGTGATGGATTCACCCGTTTTATAAACAACATTTTGAAACTCTTTGACTTTATTTTCCAATTCAACAACGTCTTCTACATAAGAATCAATCCGTTTCCTTGACTTTTGTTTATATTCTCGAAACTCAGCTTGACAAAGGGACAACTCAGATTTAGTTTTTGAAAGTTCATCGTTGAGTTGACTCATTTGTTGTTTATGATTAAATCTTTCTTGTTCCATTTGTGAGATTAAAGCATTTTTGGAAATGGTTAATTCACGTATTTGATGTTGCATCTCTTGTTCTTGAACATAAGATTTTTGGAAAGCAATTTCAAAACTTTTTTCCCGATTATCTCGGGTTTCAAAATTTGTTATTTGAATTTTACAGCACTCAAGGTCTTTCGTTAATGATGCAATTTTGGCATTCAATTTGGTATTTATAGCATTGCATTTTTGGGCATCAATTTGGGTGGTCATAAGCATAGTTCTGAGATTCGAATCTGGATCATTTGAAGGTTCATGTTGTTCAAACTGATCATTATAACCATCATCAAGTGGATCATCAAATACAACAGTTTGGTTCACTTGAACGTGATCATCAAATGTAACCACAGGGTCAATTTGATCATCGTCGTCAAATGTAACAAACGTGCTTATTTGGTCATCCTCTTAACTAGATAATAATGAATTGATTTGAACAACTTGTTCCTCATCTGATGCAGATGTAGAAGGGGAGGCAATATCATGTATTAAGCAAGTGTTTAAATCATGTACCTCAGATAAGCCATCAGTGTCATACACTGGGCCTGAATCACTCAGATGGAGTTCCTGCATATTGGACATAAGCATAACTGCAGCATTTGCTTCCAGATCTTCCATGTCATCATCAGATTGAGCATTGGCCATGAAGTTGTTGTCTTTAGCATTGATGTTTCCACGAGCTTCATCCTTTAGAGCAAGAAGTAATGCGTCCTTGTGATACTTACTGCCTTGAGTTCTCGGTGAAGGACATGCAGTTGCTAAATGACCGATCCCATTGGAGTTGTAGCAACGAATGACAGTGTTACCAAAATCTGTATTACCCGTTTCAACAATCTCAACCCTTTTCTAAGGAGCAGCAACATTATTTTGTAAGCTACCATTTGCATTAAACCGCTGACCATTTCCAGAATTGCCCATATTACCACGAAAACCAGATCTATCAATGTTATGATTCTGAACTTCAACTCGGCCATCATTAACAACAGCTTGATTCCTTGTGTTAGATGAAGAACGAAGACGGTTGTTCGACTTGTTGGAGAATTTGCTGAATGCTTTAGCGATGAGTGCAATTCCTTGATTCAAGTTGTTAAATTCCTCTTCATCTTCATCGTTGTTAGCATTGGAGTAGAACATGGAGTCATTGTTGTCATACGAATCACTTGAACTGATGTTGCTTTGTTGAGTAGAATCATATGTGAGTAGTGGTAGTGAAGGATTTGGTTGAGGGTAGTTGAAGTAATTTTGTTCCTGAACGTAAGCATGATTTGATGGTTGTGGAGCTAGGTGAGATTGAGCAACCATTGCTAGTGAGTTAGGATTCTGAGGAGGTGACAATGTTGTATGAAGAGCTCTATCCTTGTTCACTTCACTCTCATGGTTCTTCAAATAATCAAATAACAATCCATATGGTGCATCATGAAGATTCTTAGCCTGCCTGACAAACGTGACATATTTCTTCCATTCATGACCAAGACAACTTAGAAACTTTGTGTTGATAGCAATCCTAGGGAGTATGATGTTATGACGATCAAAATCATTGATGATGTTGGTGAAATGATGATAGTAAGACTCAAGTGATTCCCCTGACTCAATCATGAAGTCTTCATATTCCATATAAAGCTTTGATTGCATGTCCTCTTGATTCAACTCAGTACCTTCCATCAAGAGATGAACATGTTCCCACATATCTTTAGTAGTTTTCTGAGCATCAACACTTCTAAAGATCGGATTAGGAATTGCTTGAATAATGTAGATCATTGCAAGTTCATTTGCTTCCCGATGAAGTTGTTGCTCTGCGGTGAGTGAAGATTCAGGAAGTGGGGTGACAGTGTCAGGTCTTGGAGGATTGGCATTAGGATCACCTGGAGTCGTTGTAGTAGGCCATTGGAATGGTCCTTCATGAATCACCTTCTTCATATACTTCCCATGTGGTTTCTTGAGTTCAATGAATCGTAAGAAACGACTAGCCCATTGAACATAGTTGCCAGGTGTAAGCATTGGTGGAATGTCAAGAGACCCTGCCTCATGTCGAGATTGTTGACTTGTGATTGCTTCGCACATTTGATCAAACCAATGAGTTTGTTTAGGTTGTGGAAGATTGGTTTGCATTTGTTGATGCAAGTATGGTGGTTGCTGTGGAAATTGTTGTTGATGCATTAAGAGTTGATGTTGTTCGTGCATGTAGTATGGTTGATGATGCGGTTGCTGATTCATTTGTTGATACGGTTGTTGTTGACGATTTTGTTTTAGCTGCTGCTGATGATGAATGTAATTGTAGTACGGTGGTTGAGACATGATTAATGATTATGTTAAATGGATCTTTAAGGATAAAGAAAGGTTGTTGTTGTAGATAAGATATGTTGGCGAAAGTTGACGGTTAAAAGAATCGGAGATCTTAACTCGATATGTAACTGTTTTGGATCCTTACTCGATAACTACAAGTCCAAGTCCTTAGTCGATAAGTATAATGTTATTGTTTACTCGATAAGAATAGATATTCGATAAGCTAAGCTTACTCGATAACAAAAATCTTACTCGATAACAAAAATCAAACCGGACAGAGTTTGGCCTAGTAGAGAACACAATATAACCTTACTCGATAAACGATAAGGTGAACCAGCCTAACTCGGCAAAACCAGTAGATACTCGATAAACCAAAGACTTACTCGATAATGGAATACTTTACTCGATAAGACCTACAACTTACTCGATAAAACATGGACTATACTCGATAAATGCAGGAGATACTCGATGGAACAGTAGCGAAATCAAGATTTAAACCCCAAAGACGTTGTTTTTTCTACCAAATCACCTAAAACAACCTATATTATCCCTTGGCGATTGATACCACTTGTTAGTTCACCATTTTGTAACATAAAACATATAATCTTTAGAGAGAGAAAGAGAGTAGAGAGAGAAAGTGGAAGGAACTCTTGAGAATGAAATGAAATGAACTTTGATATTCCTAAGAGAACCAACACCCTCCTTGGAGGGTTTACATCACTATTTATAGTGTCTAGGGGTTTACATGAGTTTCCACTATTGTCAATATCGCCCCTTAGACTTTAACAAAACATGTAAACATGAACTAAACTTATGTAAACATGAATAAAACTTAACTAAACAATATTCTAAAGCAACCTATTACAAAACTTAATGACCGAGACTTGATAATAATAAAACGTGTTCCTAACAGTACCACTAAAAAATTTTCCACCCCAAATATGTGAGGTTCACCCCTAGAATTGGTAGGAAAAGCATCCATCTTTGATGCTATGATGTGAGTACCGGTAGCACTTAGATTCTAGAACTTGCGTTAGGACCATCTCAAATCCACAAGTGAGACTACATTCGTGTAGTTAGATCTACTACATGATAAGAGGCATTAGGATTAACCCTTTGTTTTTACACCCGTGTTTTTGTTAATTACATTGGCTACATTGGTCAAGTAATTCTCCCAAACCCTTTGCGTTGTACCCATTTTTTGTACACGATACCCCTAGTACACCCCTCCGAGCCTATCTTTTCGTTTTGACCTTTGAGCATCTTACTCAAAGTGAGAATTTGTACACCCCACTTAAATGTACACCAAAATCGCCTTAGCCTACCTTGTATGCACTCACCTTTAGTGCATTATTGTGACAACATTTGTTAAACCCCTTGTTAATTATCTAATCGATTACATGGTTGCTAAGTCGAGTCATATCCTTGTACATATTGTTTTGGGACGATTGGGACTCATGGGTAAAGTACTAGTGTAATGGAGTAATGGGGAAGAACAACATTATTACCCCCATATGTGCTAAATATTTTAAAAGTACTCCAAGCTTTTCAATTATCTTAATTCGAGTCATTAGAATAGTAATTGTAAAGTTATGTAAAAGTTCAAGTGTAAGGGGAGAATCAAGGCCCCTATGATGTATTATTTTGGATGGTAGGGCAAGAATGTATGAAAAAAAAAAAAATCAAAAAATCGAGAAATATACAAAAAAATTAGAAAAAAAAACATACGGACTACCATCCCGTTTCTTTTATTTTTGTTTATGTTTTTGTTATTTTGTTTTTAGCTTAAGATTGAGTCGAGTCTTGGCTTAGCAACATTGTATAGTGCATGTATTTGATCATGATAATTAACTCGCCACCATTAAAATACCCTTTATTCCAACCAAACTGTGTTTATCATATCCCTACACCTTACGTTACAACCCTTTGAAAAGCCCTCTTTGATAGTTTATCTTAGGTGCTTACGCCTAGTGGAGGAGTAATTGATCCTCTCCCAAGCCTATGGTAATCTATTTGCTATGACAGGTAGTGAGAGATATTTTCCGTTTTCATTTATGAGAATAATTCTATGACACTTGAGAGATGAGAGTATCCAAACACTATTTGTGAGGTGCTATTGTATGATTTCCGTGCTTATTATGATTAGGGTCGAATGACTATTTGTTGTAATTACTTTTATATTTGTATTAAATGACCCCTAACTCATATTTTGATTGGAATAAAAGCTCATTTGCTAGAGGACAAGCAAATCCCAAGTGTAAGGGTATTTGATGAGACGAAAAGTGTACCCGTTTTAAGGGGTCATTTAAGCCCTAATTCTAGTAAATGTGATCAAATCTTGCCCTAAATCATTCCTTTTGTCATTTTAGGTACTTTTGAGAAGAATTCTGGAAAACATGCTAATTTGGACGTTTTTGGAGCATAAAAGTGAAGAAAACGACAAAGTCTCAAAAGATGCTGGAAAACCTTCCTGACGGCGTCAGAGTCACAAGGTGACGCCATCAGCCAATGTTGATAAAGTAGTAAAATCAGATTACACTAAACGCCCTATGAAGAAAACAAGATGTTTACACCTGACGGCGTCAGGTGTTAGAGAAAGTAGGCCGTCAGGTGTAATGCTAAAGAGAGACGGCCCAGAGCACATATACAAGTGACGGCGTCAGAAGTAGATCTAGGCCATCCGAGAACCCTAATGACGGCGAGCTGACGGCGTCAGAGTGTATAAGCTGATGCTGTCAGAATGTAAAATCTATATATACTTTTCTATTTTTCATTCATTAG
>LBNU01010432.1:0-18878 GCA_014162995.1 Artemisia annua
GATGTACCATGAAAGTACATGGTGGGGACACCACTAGGGACAAGTGTCACATTATTAAGCATTCCGCCCAAATTTTTTGGACGACCTCCGCCTCTGGGGCATATGAAGAAAAGAAAAAATTTTGGGTTGGTAGAGGTGTGTATGGTTGTACCTTTGGGGCACTTAAAGGATTTTCCCTTTTAAAAAACACTTATCGTATATATGAGTATAGTAGAATCTCACAAGATGACAAAAATTTTGCTTATGGACCCGGGTTTTGTATTTTTGGACCATTTTAAAGATTTTCAGGCCCACGTATATCCTTTTGTTCCTTCGATTTTGTTGACATTCAAGTCTTTTAATATGTTATAAATGCAAAAGTTAGATTTGTGAAAAGCATGATAAAAGCAAAGTGATTCATTAATTTGCAATTTTGATTCACAATATTTAGCGAGGAGAAATGGTTTTATTCGTACTTAACATTTCTACGTTTCCTATCATACGATTCTGACATGTGAAAAAAAAGTGACTGCTTATATACGGTTGCACACATGAATAACCCAAATACTAAAAGATAGAATTATAGAAGAACTTTAATCATTAAAAGTTTTACTTCTTTGGTCATGTGAATGTCACGATATATAGTTTACTGCTGCATGGTTAAGTGTTTTTCACATGAATTTAATGCATCATATACAAGACAATTTAAATAAAGGGAAAAAATAGTTACGGAGTATTTTTTTTGGCATATAATGAGGGGCAAAGCAGTCAGTGAATTTGTGGGCATCACGTGCTCCTGGTATCCACTTGCAGCTGCAGCACTTTTCTTTGGATTTCTGATCCTTCTCGTCCTTAAATGGTGTTTTTTAGTAGACTTTGGTATATGCTACTGTATTTTTCAAGAGTTTAGGGGTACTTTTAATTAATATCTATAGTTTGAGCAGATTCTAAAAAGTTATAGACTATATGAAGATAAGTTTTTAGCTTTTGATCGTTATTATTATTTTTTAATTATTAGTTGTTAGTGGTTTACGTTTAGCAGTGACATACAATTGGGTAGTATACTGATCCTGAGACCATCCTGCTACTCCTTTATCGCTTGAAGGGGTAAAACTCCTGGGCGAGACTCGAACTTGAAAGCTCCCCTAGCCGAACATCTCCTCCCCAAGGCACCTTAAGGAAACCTTGGTGGTCATGTGAGCTACCCTTGTAGGTTAGCTTTTGATCGTTATTAAGATGATTGATGCCATAGTCGAGTCTTTCTAGGATTTTGTGTTGATTTTGAACTAGTTCCAAAATGCCAACTTGTTTCTAAATAGTGTTGTTATAAAATGTGTGCTGCTATAAGATAACTTCATTTGAATTGGCTATTTTTATTTATTTATTTATTTTTATTTTTTTGAAAAAGTAAAGATGTTATGAGCTGCAATTGAACATAAACGAGGGGCTCAAAGAGAGAGCATCAAATAACGACAACGAAACATAAAACTAAAACAAACAAAAGTGTCAAATTAATGTATGAATGAATGAATCTAACAATCCTACGAGAACTATCTTTCGAAGCTCTATTTGAAGCCCACAGTTTCAACAAAAGAGAATATCTCCTGCAGAATAGAGGATGCCTCAATTTACAATGCCGCATACGAAATTCTGTTTTTTAACTTCCACATGAGTCAAAATATTGACAAAAAAACGTGATCGAAACCACTTGGTATTACACAGGTTGTGTGGGTTTCCAAGATCAAAAATAATCAAACAACAATCATGATAATCATGCAAAAAAACAGAGTCGAATAAAGAGATAAAGAAGATGGGTTTAACCATTTATATTGATATTGAATAATCAAATGGGTTTGTTTACAGAGATTCCTAATCTATTCATAAGATATGAAACGTTGTCTTCAAGAGACATAACGATTCATCAAAGTGTTGCAACCCTAAAATAAAAACGTTATAATAAAAATAACCGTTTATTAATCCTAACTGCCTTCATCTTTCTATCCAGTTGGTTTGTTGGCCTGCGGCCCAAACCAGTAATTTATGCAGGCTTTGTTTTTGACCCATCTTGATTCTCTTTTGGCATGTAAGACATTAGAAGTCCAACATATTCCCCCCTAATGTCGATATGCCAAAATATCTGATCTTCTTGTTCCTTGATTCTTCTTGCTCATGCCTTCTTGGTGTTGATGACTTTCCGGTTTCTAATTGAACCGAATTCTAGCAGGGTTAGTGCCGCCATCATCACTTGAGTCTTCTGTCTTTCTTTAATATTGATGTCTTCAATTCATTTGGTGCGTCACTGGATCTTAATGATCTCCTAGGCAGGTTCTTTAGCCTCTCGAAACATGTTCTTCTGTTTCAATTAGTGACTTCAAGGCAAGTACATCGTCTTTGTGCTATAATAGCATTTGAGTACATCTTCATGGCTTTTGTTGGTAAAGCGCAAAACCAACAAGCCTTTTTTTCTTTCTTTCTCTTGAGACTGTCGTCTCTTTTCTTCTTGGTTAACCACCATCTCGGTGTTGTAACCGTTTCTGAATTTTTCTTCTTAATTGGCATGGCTTCCTTCATGGTGATTGAATATGAATTGTTCCTTCATGGTAGGTTTGTTTCTTTGAGTGATGATTAAAAATGAATTGATGTTGTTTGATCCCCTAGGCTCTGATGCCAATTATTGCACAGGTTGTGTAGGTTTCCAGGATCGAAAATACTCAAACAACAATCATGATAATTATGCAAAAAAACAGAGTCGAATAAAGAGATAAAGAAGATGGGTTGAACCTTTTATATTGATATTGAATAATCGAATGGGTTGAATGTTTACAGAGAATTCCTAATCTATTTATAAGATATGAAACGTTGTCTTCAAGAGACATAACGATTCATCAAAGTGTTGCAACCCTAAAATAAAAACGTTATAATAAAAATAACCGTTTATTAATCCTAACTGCCTTTATCTTTCTGTCCAGTGGGTTTGTTGGCCTGCGGCCCAAACCAGTAATTTATGCAGGCTTTGTTTTTGACCCATCTTGATTCTCTTTTGGCATGTAAGACATTAGAAGTCCAACACTTGGATGCCTAATTATCTTCAAGGAAACAAGAATTCAAAGTTCCATTTTAAGATGAAAGAATATCTCTTTCAAACTTACTTTTACTATGTACAGGAGCCAAACCTGTTCATTTTAAACTCTATTATGTCTAACTCCTTTGCAAAGAACTTGTTTGTTATTGTTTTATGAGTAAATTTCATAAATCGTCCCTGTGGTTTAACGGGTTTAACGGATTTGGTCCCTCGAAAGATTTTTTCTCGGATCCTCTCCCCGTGGTTTTATACCCGTAACGGGTTGGTCCATGTGGCTAACGCTCGTTAGTTTTTTCCGTTAGCTAACGACCATTTGCAACAAACATTTGCACCGTTAGTCCTTTATACTAACGGCCGTTTATACTTAACACAATTTTTTTTTAAATTAAAAAAACAAAAATAAAAATAAGAAAATAAAAAAATTAAAAAAATTGGTTTTCTTATAATTTGTTTTTCTAAATATCTTTAAAATTTATACACGTTTTTATACACATTTCTATACACGTTTCATACACACATTTTTATACACACATTTTTATACAAATTTTATACACACATTTTTATACACGATTTTATACACATATTTTTATACACACATTTTTATGTACGCGTTTTTATACACACGTTTTTATACGCACGTTTTTATACACATATTTTTATACACATATTTTTATACACATATTTTTATACACACGTTTTTATACACACGCTTTTTAAAACGTGTCTAAAACTTGTATAAGAATGTGTGCATAAATGTGTACGTGTGTAACAACGTGTATAAATGTGTACGTGTTTTCAAATGTGTAAAAATATGTGTATAAAAACGCGTGTAAAAACGTGTGTATAAAAACGTGTGTATAAAAAAGTGTGTATAAAAATTTATTTGTAAAGATAAGAGTGTATAAAAATATGTGTAAACATGTGTATAAAAATTTATTTGTAAACATGTGTATAAAAAGTTACACACATTCTTATACACGTTTTAAAAAGCATGTGTATAAAAACGTTTGTATAAAAAGGTGTGTATAAAAACATGTGTATAAAAACGTGTATAAACACGTGTGTATAAAAAAGTGTGTATAAAAATGTGTATATAAAAACGTGTGTGTATAAAAACGTGCGTATAAAACTGAGTGTATAAAAACGTGTACTTAAAAATGTGTGTATAAAATATATGTATAAAATCGTGTATAAAAACGTGTGTATAAAAACATGTATAAAAATGTGTGTATAAAAATGTGTATATGAAACGTGTATAGAAATGTGTATAAAAACGTGTATAAATTTTTAAGATATTTAGAAAAAAAAATATATAAGAAAACCAATTTTTGAATTTTTTATTTTTATTTTTATTTTTTTAATTAAAAAAAAAAAAAAAAAAAAAAAAAAAAAAAAGACAAAGTTTGTTAAGTTAAAAAGGTCGTTAAGTATAAAGGACTAACGGTGCAAATGATTGTTGCAAACGGTCGTGTAGCTAACGAAAACTAACGAGCAGTTAGCCAGAGGACCAAACCACGTTACGGGTTTAAAACCACGGGGAGGATCCGATAAAAAATTTTTCGAGGGACAAAATCATTAAACCGTTAATACACAGGGACGATTTGATGAAATTACTCTTGGTTTTTATTGTCATGAACTAAAGTGGGAATGTTTGCAGCCATAAAAGGAATGAGATATGGGTTTTGAAGAGTGTAGTCTCATTTATCTTCTTACAAACAAATTTTATATCACTCTTCTGTTTTGATCCATACTCTTCTTTGTTTTTCAAATGAGTGTTTATAGTGAGGATATTGTTAAGTGTTTTCCTGTGTTGAGATAACACCGTTAAGTATAAATTTGAACATAAGATATCATTTCTATTGTTGTTTTTCTTGAACAAAGGTATAGTATATAATCTTAAAGAGCATCTTACTTCATGATATCTTCATTTCTGTCACTTGAACGAGAAAAAAAAAAAAAAAAAAAAAAAAAAAAAAAAAAAAAAAAAAAAAAAAAAAAAAAAAAAAGTACGATTCTCAAATGTTGTAGTCAAATTGATCTGATCTTAAAAGCATGCACAACGGTTGATTAGACAAAACCGTATTAAGAGTTACTCCGTATAATATGGGCTGTACATTGTTAATTCTTGAATCTCGTATAGACACTAATATAGGGGACACATCTTCTTGGTTTTAAGACAAAATAACTTAATTAATGAAATGTACATATTTAAGGCTAACGAAATAAGAATCACATGCATGATCCATTGTATCTAAAGAACAAACTACAAAGCATACATAGTACATTAGCATTCTTGATTCCAAGATTTTACTCACATTATAGAATATCCTAGTTAATATATTATTTTAGATGGTTATAATAGGATAATATAACCTTAGTCATTATGTTTTTACTTTTTTTTAGATGGTTATACTACGCTAATAAAAATTTGACAACTTAAAAATTATTAAATTTCATATTGTTAGCTAGCTTGTGTACGAAGCTGTATAATTATTTAATTTACTTGACCAAATATACACATAAAAGTAACTATGTTTAGTTGACCTAATGTATGCATAAAATGAGTTAAATTACTTTCTCGTGAAGAAAACTGGGCTCTCTACAATTTGAACTTTTGTAATTTTATAGGGAAAATTATGTTTGTAGTTGGGCCCAAATTATATTTTAGTTTTAGATATATATTGGGCCAGCCCACATCTGAAACGGATATTTAGATATTTTCAAACAATTGGGCTACCTGGAAGTTTATCATGATAGAAAGAACCCACGAACAACAATCTAAATCAGAAGTTATACTGGATTCAAAATACTCAAAAAGCGAATTATGTATCCATTTTCTGTAGTGGACTAATGGCATTGTTCTCATGCAACTTTAAGGCAACATGATTGCTCTTTTAATAGGCAAAATTCGAGAAATAAAACACCTATGTAATAAGATGATGAAACATTGATGATATTGTCTCCTTACCTAAAAGTTTAATTTTTCTAGACAACATACTGTTGCGCATTTGGGCTCACTAACTAGTTTATTGCGTATAGCAATAACGAGTCGGGACCATACATCCAAAAAATCACGTCGAATGCGTTCGTGTCTAGTGCTCAACCTAAGTTGATAGAATGGCGAGTTTTCTATTTACTATAGAATATCTTACCTGCAAAGACAATTTTTTTAAGAGTTTGTTGCTACCAGTTGGGAAGAAACTGAATCAACAGCATCGAATTCAAGGCGGTGTAATTTTATGAGACCTAAAGAACGAAACTAGCGCCTTTCGTGCTGATTTTCTTGTCGGGTAAGTTACGACCCACACGAAAGTGCAATGACATCCCCACTGTGTCGGAGCCACTCTAGAAAACTGAAATTTTCACTAAATAAACTGAAATATGAAAGGCTGATTTGCATATATATTTTCTTATAAATAGCAGTATCTAAAGATCATCGTATTGGAGCCATTAAAATATAAAGTTATGGCTGCTCGTTAAGCACTTGAGCCACATATAAAATGGAGGATTGCTACATCCACATACATTTTACAAAAATAAATCTACACAAAGGATGTGGCAACATTTGATTGGTGTGATGAAAGAGAAGAGGGAGAAAGTGCATCAAAATACACCAATCACATGTTGACACCTCCTTGTGTGGATTTGTTTTTGTAAAATGTATGTGGATGTAGCAATCCTCTATAAAATGTATGGTCGGTTGTAATTTATATACTTTTGCATCATATTATACTATAAAACATAATCAAAGTGTTTAATGATACATTAATCTTAATGAGTAATGAGTCTACCCGCCAATGTAACATCTTAAAAAATGATGTTTTGCTCCGTGATTTGAGTCGTTTATGACAAGTGTGACCGACCTTTATTTTGCATCAAAATACGTAACACGTGGCTTTTGTCTGAGGAAAGGAACAACCTCATCATCCAACTTTAAATAAAAAATTACGATGTATTGGACTTCTTAATCACCCTACCTGGTTTATTAGTTAATTATAATTATAAATTAGTAGTCGGTTTCGTGTTTGTTAAAACAAACATCTTGGACAACATAAAGCTATTTGATTAAGCTATTTGATTTTGTTTTGACAAAAAATCCAAACAACTACTTGACCAACTCCATGATATATAATTGTTAAGCTAGAAAAAAAAATAAAATAAAAAAATAATAATAAAAATAAAAATAAAAAAAAAATAGAGAGAGAGATTGTGAATATAAGTTTGTGCGGATACTCGATAATTAAATGATAAAACTTTATGTGCTTAAAATTCAAATGTTTGAGTATGCTTGTGTAGTTGTGTCAACGATTTTATTTATTGTTATGCTCCATTTATCAATGATTACAAGTTGATCACTAAAACTTGTTTGAAACTCCGTAATCGATATCGTCAAATTTTGTGTACTTTAACAAATAAGCCCCAATTGGTATCATCAAATTTTGTGTGCTTTAACAAATACACACCAAGATTAGATGCACCGCGTTTGGAAAGCAAAACTCTTAGGGGGCGTTTGGTTCGTCGTAATCTGGCGTAATTGGATGTAATTGTAATTTGATTACATTACATAGGCTGTTTGTTTCGCATAATGGAGGTAATTGTAATTCAGATTACATTACGTAGGCTGTTTGGTTTGCGTTGTAATTGTAATTCGGCCATTACAATTACATCAAAGGAGGGAATTCAGATTACATAGGATGTTGGGTGGAAAGTTTTGAATTACGTTGTAATTCAGAATTATTATTATTATTATTATTATTATTATTATTATTATTATTATTATTATTACTATTACTATTATTATTAAAATAATAATATTTATATAATAATAAAAAATTATATTTAATTATTTATTATTATAATATTTATAAAATAATAATAAAATAATAAAATAATAATAATATAATAATAATTTTAATTATAATAATAATAAATATTTATTGTAATAATAATATAATAATAGAAATAATAATAATAATAATAATAATAATAATAATAATAATAATAATAATAAACATTAAATACAAATATTAAAATAATAATATTTAATAATAATAATATTTATTATTTTTATTACATTTATATAATAATTATAATAATATTTATAATAATATTTATTATTTTTATTATTTTGATAATAATAATAATAATAATAATAATAATAATAATTAATTACTATTATTATTAATAATAATAATAATAATAATAACAATAATAATAATAATAATAAATATTTAATATAAATATTAAAATAATAATATTTAATAATAATAATATTTATTATTTTTATTATATTTATATAATAATTATAATAATATTTTTTATTTTTATATTTTGATAATAATAATAATAATTAATTACTATCATTATTATTATTAATATAATAATAATAATAATAATAATAATAATAATAATAATAAATGTATTATTATTATTTTAATATAATAATATTATATTAAATTTATTAATATAATAATATAATAAATTTATTAATATAATAATATAATAATAATAATAATAAATTTATTATATTATTATATTATTATATTAATAAATTTATTAAATTTATTAATATAATAATATAATAAATTTATTATTATTATTTTAATATAATAATATTATATTATTAATATAATATAATAAATTTATTATTATTAATATAATATAATAATATTATATTATTAATATAATAAATTTATTATTATTTTAATTTAAATTTATTAATATAATAATATAATAAATTTATTATTATTATTTTAATATAATAATATTATATTAAATTTATTAATATAATAATATAATAATATAATAAATTTATTATAATAATAATAATAATAAATTTATTAATATAATAATATAATAAATTTATTATTATTATTTTAATAAAAATAATAAATTTATTATTATTATTATTATTATTATTATTATTATTATTATTATTATAATAATAATAATGATAGTTATTATTATTATTATTATTATTATTATTATTATTAAGTTTTTTTTTTAATCTTTTTTGAATTACAATTACGTTGATATCCAACCAAAAAAAGTGACAAAATATATCAATTACAATTCCAACACATTACAATTACAACACATTCCAACTTTTTGAATTACAATTCATTCAAATTACAATTCCTTTGACAGATTACAATTCCTTTCAAAACATACTGTGAACCAAACGCACCCTTATAGTGTCACCATCATGGAAAAACTTTGTTCCACCGACATTACCAACATACTTTTAAGACATCGCAGTATCTTTCTAGTTTTTTTTTTTTAAAAATAATACTCTCTTTGCTTCAAAATTATTTTACTCGGATAAAAAAACACTCTTTAACCACTCAAATATCATCATCACTCACTAAACTCTATTTTGATTAATTGAGATAAGAAGAGAACTACTCATTTTGTCTCAAAATTATTGTCATGAGAAAGAAATCACAAAGTTTAATAAAAGTGGGTGCACTTTAATTTTCAACCACTAAAATAGAATATTCCTTCACTAGATTCTCTAGTTTTTACTTAATAAGAAAATTGGACAATTAATTTGAGACATCCCAAAAAGAAAATACGAACAATAATTTTGAGACAGATGAAGTATTATTTTGAGACATCATAAAATGAAATGGAAAATATAATTTTGAAAACAAAAAAGAAACTACTTTAAGAAAAAGAAATAGAGACAAATTTCGGAAAGACATAAAGTATCAAAGACTATTACCATGCCTTTTCATTCTTCATTATACCAGTACCATTTATTATTAATGGGAAGTGATTAAAATACTCATAAATTTGATTGGAATAATCAATGTATAAATAGTTAAAGCAGTTTATACAATACTATTGTTTAATGTATGTTTTAGAGTATTCCAATCAAATATGAGAATGTGCAAATCATCACTCATTATTAATACTTTAATAGTGTGCATTGATTAGACTTTTGAGGTTATCAGTAAGCATTTGAGGTATATACCAGCTCAAAACTCACGTATAGATACTTTGAAGCTAAAATTGAAGCACATAGTTGGTTACGATAAAAGTAATTTTATAAAAAATCGTTACATGAACCAGTCTATCAATTAGAAAGTTAGTTAAAATGTCGGCAACCGGACAGTGCTTTAACGCATCACAAGTGAGTTAATTGTTGATTCAGTTTAAATATTATTTTAAGTTTGTTGTTATTAAAGCAAAAGATCTGTTACTATATCTTCGATTATTTTAGGGTCCACTAACAAGAAAACACTGGGTGTGTTTGTTTCATTAAGATGTTTTGGGTCTGAATCTGACTACAACATCTTACTAGTAAGATGTGGTTATAATGTTTGAATGTGAATGAAATAATGTTGTTTGTTTTTTTATAATTGTCTGAATGGTTTTAGTTGTCCATTTTTTAAAATGTATATTAAATCATAGCGATACGATTAATAAATAGCTTGAATGTATTTTTGAAAATGAATATTTGGAAGAAAAAAAACTGTATTTTGAAATCACAAACACAATAGTTTCAGTTTACACTTTGTCAATGAACGTGTTACAGCTAACAATCTTTCTCTATTTTACGTAAACTACCTCGGTAGATAAGCTCAACACGACTTAGAAATTAACCCGGCCGAAATTTTAAGTCCATTAACACTAAACCATAAAAATAATACTACCGATAACCTCTAAAATGACTAAGTACTTGGCCCAAAAAATATCAAGTGACTTGAGTCCACTATATTAACACCAACAACACTAAACCTAGTAATATATATTGTTCGTCTTAATCTCACGCATCTACTACACAAACAAAATACAGTCAACCTTTTCTTTTTCTCTTTCACCTAACCTTCGTCCATTTTGTACTTTATGCCAAGTCCGAACCACAAATAACTTCTAGCTTATCTTTGGTTTAAAGGGACGCAAGGTTAGTTGAATAACGAGTCAAAATAGTTTAAATGGTTCAAAGGGCTTCAAGCGTTTAAAGGGGTATTTGAGCTAACATTTTTTTTTATTTATCTTTTAACTTTTTCTTGGCTATAAGGGTGTTGTGGGTTTAAAGAGTTTGGAGAGTTTGAACTTTGAAGGGTGTAGGATGTGAACAAAAGTTGATTAACAGGGAGTAGAAAGGTGGTCAGACTTGCTCAGCAACTCTAACTCGGTCAGACAAAAAACATCTTACCGCATATGACTTTAAATGAAAAAACAAACAAGCTTACATGTCTGACCGCCTCTTACTGGTAAGATTCAGATACTAGTAAGACGTTTTTGTAAAAAACAAACACACCCTTACTTTCAAAATTCATGTTCACACAAATACACTGTTGAAACAAAAGTATCCAAACTCCTCAATTCCAATCTACTCTATGTATTAGGGTGAGCAAAACCGACCGAAACCGACTCGACCGAAACCGAGTGAAGCAAAACCGAATCGACCATGGTCGGTTTGGTATTCGGTTTTGGTTTTCGAAAAATTTGGTTTCGGGATAGGTCGGGTCAGGATCGGTTCGGGCCAAAAACTGAAAACATACAAACGAACCGAGAAAACCGACCGAAACAAGACTCGTCCCGAACCGAACCGAGTAATTTCGGTTCGGTATTCGGTTTTGGTTTTCCAGAAACTCGGTTTCGGGTCAGGACGGATCAGTATGGGCCGATGCTCACCCTACTATGTATTAATTATGTTATCAAAAAACACAAAACTTATCTCTATAACTATATTTTAGTATCAATGAGTGAGAGAACCCGCACGTTGCAGCGGGAATACCATGCTAATTTTTTTTTTGAAAGGTAGTAATTAAGTACTAAATTTGAAAAAAGACCGATAACCTTGAGGATTATTTTCGAAAATTTTTAAGGAGGACTATTTTCGAAAATTATTTTTGCAAATAATATATTTGTTAAGGATGATGTCCCTAAAGTTCTTGGAGTGTTTCGAAGTTAGTCCTAATGGACTAACTTTGAAACGAATAGATAATTGCAGGGACTATTTGCGTATTTTGCTAGTAAATTGTGGTTGAAAATTTGTACGGAAACAGCCCATGAGATTACCGATCCGTTGCAAAGTTAGGTAACGGCCGTTAAGGACTAACATCGCAACGCATCCATAACCTTAGGGGCAAAAAAAAATGGCAACTGTTGCAACAAGAACTGTAGCTACAGTGTTGCTACAGTATTTCACTGTTTTTTGCTTAGCCAAATAGTATATATATATCTAACTTTTTTTTTCTTCAAAAGTTTGATCATTAAATGAGGATAAATGATTGATTCTTCGGTCGGTCGTCACCTACGACCCGTCCTCTCCCCCCACACCCTTCTCCTACGAACGTGTCTCAAGTCTGAAAAATGCACAACTCGATCGTATACTTGATCGAGTCTTCCTCTTGTTTATTAAATTGTGTGCGAGTTTTGCGTGTGGGTATATTTTTTTTAGCAACCGTGATTGTTTTTTTATACGTTACTAATTTAGTCATGCAAAAAATATTAACAACAGAAAGATAAATTAACGCTGAATCAAGGACGGAGGATAAGTAGGGCAGGGAGGGGTTGTGGCCCCCCCGAAAGTTTGTGTCTTTATTGTAAATTTGTACTATAATTTCAAAGTTATGAGGTATATATGTGTTAATTTATATTCTGGCCCCTCTTAAATTTTCTTTGACTGATTTTGGCCCCTCCGGTTAATATGTTCAAGCTCCGTCCCTGCGCTGAATTAACAATGATGACCGCTCGGTCACAGTTACATCGGCCTTAAAATCGAGTGTGCTAGCATCGTTTTCACATCCCACCTTAAAAAGAAAAAGTAAAAAAAAAAATAAAAAATGAACAAAGCATCCTTGAAGTCGACACTCTTTGCTAAAAAAAAAAAAGTCGACAATGTGACCTGAACCGTTAGATCTCCAACACGTTCCTATATCTACTCCCTCTCCACAAAGAATCCCACATAACACCTTCATCTCTCGACACGTGTCACCATCCCCCTCTTCTATATATACCCACTCTCTTTCACCTGTAAACTTTCATCCTCATATTCTGTAACATAAAATCTAAAGCTAGTAAAAAATGAGTAAGTTTTGGACGTTGATGTCTGGTGTTCATCAGTTAGCTGGGTATGTTTTGTTTTTTTGTTTTGTTTTTATTAAGGTTATGTATTATATATGTATGTTGTGTTTTGTTTTACTGATGTTAAGGTTGTTGTTGTTGTTTGTGTTGTGTAGACCGTTGACTATGTTGTTATACCCACTATATGCAAGTGTTGTGGCGATTGAGAGTGCTTCAAAAGAAGATGATCAGCAGTGGTTGTCTTATTGGATCTTGTATTCCTTTCTTACTCTTATGGAGATGCTTCTTCAACCTCTACTTGAATGGTATATTTTTACTCAACAACTCTTTTTGATGATCATGTTGTTATATGCTTATTATTCAGTTGTTTTAGTAAGTGCTTGTTTGCTGTTTGTTATGCTAAAGAGTAAGTAGTTTCGTATTTGATTGGTGTATCAACATTTGTGTATTGTATACTCGCTCCTACCTAAGTGATCATTTTGAAAATGCAAAAAGTTGTAGAAATATCCTCTGACTAGGGACGGAACCGAGACCAAATATGGCCCACCAGTCTCAAAAATAAGCCGGAAAATTGGAGCTTATGTTATATAAGACGAAATCAAGTAAGGTCATAAGCCCACATATAAGCCAAAACAAACACCCACTAAATATATCCAAAATATGTATATTTTGTTTTGTTTTTTAGTAAATCCGAAAATACAATGTATGACTAAAGAAGGGTGTTCACATTTTACTGTTTTATAAACATTTTTAAACAGGACTTTGTTTTCTCAAAGATTATAAGGATGTTTACATCATTTTGTCAATATATATATATATATTGCTACGGTTTTGATATAGTTGAAACTAGATGCATATTTTGGTGGTCTATAATATATTTTCGAAGGACATTAACAAATAAAAAGTTGATAGTTTAGACCTACTTGTATAATACAGTATCATTCTTATCTTAAAATGAGGAATCATAAGCACCCTCTTGTTTAAAACATATGGTAGCGAATTCTGATAGAAATTGTTTCTGATTGTGATTGTAGGATTCCGATATGGTATGATATAAAGCTGATAGCAGTGTTGTGGCTAGTGCTGCCACAGTTCAGAGGGGCTGCCTTCATTTACAATAAGTTTGTTAGGGAGCAGGTGATCAAGAAATATTATCCCGGGATCGGTAGAGGAGGGTACGGATCGTCGTCTTCTTCACCAAATGGCAGCAAGATGAAGAGCAAGCTTGCTGATCTTGTTTCCCCTAAGAAATCAAGTTGATTGGATTTACAGTAAATTGACTACTGATCATGTTTAATCTTGGGATTTCATATCAGAATATGCTAAAGTAGGTTTTGTTGTGGTTTGGTTTGACATGATACTCGGTTGTATTGACGAATGCTGATATGATATGAAGAAGTAGTTTCTGTTTCTTGTGATCAGTGATGCGAGTCTCTAGCTTGTGATTTGAACTAAAACCGGTTTATTTTCATGTGAAATGAATTAGTTTGTATTTTTTGGCTGTCGAAAGGTTTTCTGCGTGACAAAATAATAGCTGCAAATTGCTGAAATCAGTTTTAGTTTAGCGTCTTTGGTTGTCAAACTGTTTCGTGCGAGAGAAATCAGTAGCCCTAAATAGTTGGATGAGTTTTTAGTTTAGGAAGGTATTCAGAACTGAAGATCCATGAAAATTACCACCATTAAGGTCGTTTTGATACCCTAACCGGTAGGTGTTATGTCTTCACAAGAAGTTCCACCATCAAGTTCAATACTCTCTTTATGCGAATAGGTAGGACTAGAGGATGTGTTGGTAGGTGTTATGTCTTCGCAAGAAGTTCCACTATCAACTTCAAACCTCTTTATGCGAACATTTTAGGTGAGACTAGAGGATGTACGTGTTCAGAAATGATCATGGAAATAACCCAATAAGGTCGCGTAATTCAAGGGTGTTTGAGTAAAGAGTTCAAAAAGGCACGAAAAAAAATCCCACTTAAGTCATGTATATTGATTCGAAGACTTGTTATCCCGAATAACTTAAACAGATAAAACTTTATCCGTTCACCCGAAGATTAATGCAACTTTGGAAAAATCTGTATAACGAGGTTGTCACTCGTTTAAATTTATTTATTTTAACTCTTTAACAAGAAGTTGTAGAGAACACAATTTTGAAAACTAGGTAAGAACAGTCGTTTTATTATAGAGTTGATGATGGTAAGTTCCAAACTTCCAATCAAAATGGTTGATCAATCCCATCAATAGTTTTGCATTGATTTATACAAAACTGTGACGGACGACCGTTTCCATTGGCGATGGATGATTGGATGAAGACTAACGAGTGATATATATGTGCAAATGAAATATATATGGGCTTGTCCAGCACTTTATGCCCAATACCTTAATCTTCCATGCATCTAAGGCCGAACATGATGCAATTTTGGTAAAAACCAAACCACATTCGTATTGGCGGTTTTACAAAATGAGGATTCACAACCGTGCGATTTTTTCGGCTTCAGATTTAGGCGGCTTCAGTTTTTCGGTTTTTAAAGTTTAATTTTTCCAAATTACTTATGTAGTAGTGTATATTTATTATAGAATATTGTGTAGTGTGATATTATTAATCTAAACAATAGTAAAAATGAGTTGGAAAACCCGCGCGTTGCCGCGGGGTGTTTTCCCAAAGAAGTATTTTCTGGTATATTTAGTAAGCGAGGTGAGAAACCCGCGCGTTGCGGCAACCCAAACAAACAATATATAAATATATAATAAAGTGGGGTGACATCACTTTACTCACATCTTTAGTAACATGAATCAAAAGCAACAACGTGTGTTATTAAAAATTATACCAGCTACAAATATAACATTTAGTCATTAGTTGAAATATGTGACGTATTCATAGATGACATATGGCCCAAGAAATGTATTTATCCACTTTGGTTGTAACGGTCCTTGATAAAAAAAATTGCAAATCTAGCCACCGCTAGTATTTGTAGGACATAGCAGCCGTCCCTCCAAGGCATGTCGTGACCCGAATTCCTTAAAGTAAACAAACTGAAAGAAGATCCATTGTTGTTGTGGAACTGGAAAAAAACAGAAAAGAAAAGATGTTACTTGTGGTTATCCCATTGTTTCTTAACACAAAACCAATTAAACTTAAGTGTGAATTGGTTAGCTATATCTTAATACTTAACTACCATTAATTACTTGGTAGATGGTCAAACTGATAGGGAGTGTGAAAGGTTGTGGCTGTATGCATGCATTTGGCAGATGGTTAATGATGATTAACTGTTTTGGGGAGTGGCTCAAGGTGTGCAATTAAAGTCAAGGGCCTTTAAAATGAGATTGAAACCCAAACTAATCACTATCAACTACTAAACACCCATTCACAGAAAATATTTATCCACAATAAAAAAAAATGAAAACTCCTATGCCTTTCTGTGAGGAGCTTGGTGCTGCTGCTGGGTCGCCTTTTGTAAGGGATATGATGATAGTAAAGTTTCAGAGAGAGGTGGATGCTCTGTTGTTGGATGAGGCTGAGCTAAGGAAGAAGGCTAAAGGGATAAGGAGCCGTGTGGCGGAGAGGGACATGGTCCTTGGAGAGCTTGAACATTTGGTGGCTTTTGATTCAACTTTGCAAAGCATTTCTGAGCTATCGAAGTTGCAAACCCAGGATCTGACGGAGGTGGCTACGATTTTGGTTAATGTTATGAAGAAACAAACTCGAGCAACCGAGCTTTTGGGAGTGATTGAAAACCTAAAGGCGTTGCCATACTGAGGTCTTTTGTGTTAGGACTCCTGAAAATGTTTTTTTTTTTGTGACCATAGGATTTTGTGGGAATGGTCAGGTATGTGGGTAGTTTGTGTTGAAAAGTTATTAGGAGCTAAGTTGTTTGGTGGCTAGCATGTAAGAAAAAAATGGTTAATTTTATGCTATTTTCATTGTTGTGTTACTACTAACAAATTATTATCGTAACGTACCTGCGCTGTAATGTATGTTGTGATCCTCTGGTTTGCTACTGTTGTTTTTTGTGCATACATTGTTGATCTGGTATGTGTGTTAGCCGATCTGCCATTGACTTGTTGGAAGCCATGTTTCTGCAAGAACGAAATTTGTTAGAATAAAAGGAGTACTTGTAGGTAAGCATGAAGTATGCATTTGATGATTATATCAGTTTCATAGGAGAGATATAAGGTTTAAATTTGGTAGTAGGCTCGGTTCATTTGTGACTATGATAGGGTCTTACTTCTTATATGGTTTTATCTCTAATCTCAGAAGTCCAAATCTTTCAAGTCTGGAGATTTTCGTTTGATAGTTTTAATTCAAAATTTATTGGTTCTCAGGTATTCAAAAAACAATTCGACATATTCATGACTGTATGAAAGCAAAGAAAGCTAGATATTATATGTACCTGTAACAAAGGAAAAGGATTTGGCTAGAAAAAGAAAGTCAACCAAAAACCATCTTTATGAGCTGTTAGATGCTATTTCGTGTCACATAGATCACATGGTTCATTAGATTTATGTCGCACGAAGTAACATGTAACAGCTCATGTAGATAGTGTTTGTCTAATGGGTTTTGTAAGGCAGATGTTCTTTGTGCATAGAGAAACCCTGCACCTGCATTTAAACGAAGAAGTCCATTTGTTAGACGGTCGTCATTATTCAAAACTGCTTGCCCAAGTATATTTGTTTTCCACAGTTTACCAAATATGGTAAGTGACACTTGAAGTGACAAATACACCAGTCAGTTAAAAAGCATGTCCAAAGAGTTCTATAATTAGCAAGGAATGACTTACAGCTTGTCTAGCTCAGCTTGAAGGTCTCCTCGGTATGTAAAGAGATCTGCTCCGAAAAGCTTCAATGCATCATGTGCTTTGTCAAGCTGCATAGCGAGCCTGTCCATAAAAGCATTTAAGAATTTACTTTGATGTTTTTGGAGGTTAGAGATAAAATCTCCAGACTCGTCAAACCTTTTTTAGACGTCTGCTATCAAGTTTGAATAGTGAAAAAGAAAAGGACAATCAAAAAAGGTTAACTTAAGTGGTTTTACCATTCAGATCTATCATAGAAAAATCAGATCTATCACACAACATACTTGGAACGAATGTGAAGCTGTAAAAGTTACCTTTTTTCAAATGTAAACCACACCCATTACAGCCCCCACTTTAACCCCTAACGCATCCATTTCGACATCGAAACGCACCCACTCTAGCAACCATTCCAGGACCCAAGTCCATCCTTTTTGAGCCCCCGGTTTAGCATCTGCATATCCTGATTTCAGCCCCCAAACCCATTCATTTCATCCACATCCCCAAAGTCATTCATTTTCATCCCCTAAACCCACACGTTTCAGCGCCTATTTGAGAACCCAAACACACAAAATTTGAGGCCCTGTTTCGCCACGATTCAAGACACCTATATAAAATGCTTATATAAGTAGACAGATCTAAAAATATGTCGACGCTTAAGCTGAAATCAAATAAGGCTAAAGAAAGACCACCTGCTTATTATAAATAAGGCGTATAGGAAATGGTGTGTAAATAGATAGTAACATAAAGAGTGTTTGAGAAGTAATTATATCGAAAGACAGTGACCAAACACTCCTAACTGTATAAAATATTTATGGAAACATTTTTTTTGAACAACTACGATTACCAACATGGGAGTGATGGCGTAACACAAACAGAAACCCAAGACACAATCATTACACCACAATTTAATTGATTTAGTACCTGGATTCCTGTCGAAAAGAATTCCAGATAAGAAAGAACCGCCATTCAGTCACCGTGGTCGCAAGCAC
>LBNU01010432.1:24601-36852 GCA_014162995.1 Artemisia annua
ATTCTGCTCGCCTACTATGATGTGTAGGGGTGTTGGGAGAAGGATAGTATTAGGTTTTGGTTGATAGATGGGGGATAGTAGAAGACTTTGTGATAGGTTCCTAGGTTTTTCTTTAGATGCAGAAAGGAGGGTAGTGTGATGGATAAGGGTTCTTGGGTAAAGAATTGTGGGTTTGGTTTTGGAAGGGTTAGAATATTAATGGTAAGGTGTTTAGAGAAACGATGACTTAGTTTGAGGTTTTGCGGAATGTGGTTGTTGTTAATGCTCGTAGGGATAGATAGAGGTGGACACTCGGTGAGAAGGCGAGTTCAAAGTCAAGATCTTACATGTTTGATCGAGGGAGAAGCTTTCAAGTAGAAGTGGCAGTCAAGGTACGCTTTGGAACAGTTAGTTGCCTAAGAAAGTCAAATCTTCTTGTGAAGAGGCTTAAAGGGAAATTCGGTACGTGCGGGACTTGATAGGAGGGCATCAATTTGGATTCGAATTTGCGATATTGTAATGATAGTGTGGAACATGTACTATTGCTTGTACTTGTGATCTTGCAATGAGTTGTTGGCCAACTATTTAATGGTGGGAGGTGTAATTGTTATGTGGAAACTTAGAAAAGGGGAGGTTGAATAATTTACCGGTTTTTAACTTAATTAACTTTGAAAACTTTACGTGCAATCAACAATTGAAACTAATAAACGATAAATAGTATGCAAGAATAAAGTAAGAAACGATCAAACCACAACACGGATGTTTATAGTGGTTCGGCTACAAGGACTCTTTTTCCTTACCCTACTCCACTCCTCGAGTATCCAACTCGAGAGTTTCTTTCACTAGTCAACAAGCTCCTTTCATCGGCGGAGAAAACCTTACACGTCGCTTACTCAAGATTACCGACACAAAGCAAGATGTCGAGTTCTTTTACAATGGGTACAACCACTCCCGTCACACTATGTATTTTGAGGACTAAAATACTAACCGATAACTACTGAAAAGATACAATCAAATGAAGTATAAACTACGCGAGTTTACACAATGGTAAGCTAACAAGTCTTGCAACGTTGTGTTGAAACTTGTAAACTTTCGAATGTACTTGTGAACTTCTTTGCTAGAAAAGAATCTCACACAAATGAAATGTTACTGAGTTAGATGAATGAAATAAGAGAGTATATGCAAAATATGATTGTAAGTGATGAAGAATTTCTTGGATGTAGCTTGCTATTTATAGCCAAAACAATTCAGCCAACTCACGGATCAGGCGGAACTAAATCAAGGCTTCCGCCCTTGTATCCAAAGGGTTCCGCCAGGTCTGACAGGCAAATCTCCAAGAAATCTTTCCATATCTATGGCAAGTCAAATCAAGATCATTCTAAGTCAACCATAAGATATGTTGTGTAAGAAGCTATCTAAGATATGCACGAGATCTCACAAAGTCAACTTATGAGATTTTGGAAATCTTTTTAAGATTACACATGATGCATGCCATGATGTCATACAACATTTTTTATTTTTAGAAATATGAAAATGTTATGTTAATGTGAAATGTAAATGTAGAAAATTTGATGTTTAGTTGAAATAAAGTCTAATTATGAAAGACTTAAGCTATATTCATGTTTTGCTAAAAATTAAAGTTTACACTTTGTCGTTAACGAAATTTAGCAAAGATCGTAAAATATAAATAATGTTTTTAGGCAATATTTGTATTAACAGTTAACGTCTTCACTATTGAAGATCTTTTTTCAAATAATGGATAAGTTAATATTCCCTCCCCTCTAGCCTTGATTTGGCAAGCGACAATTTAGACTTTCGGATACTACATTTGGAAAGAAAGAAATGCTCGTGTTTTCGGTAATAAAGTTTCGAGTTCTAACAAGATTATGCAAGACATTCAACTCAAATGCTTGGAAGGAATAGTGAGAAGATCAAATAAATATAAAGTGATAGATTGGTAACAATGGTTACGGGACCCATGAAACATTCGGCTACATTAACACCTAGTTTGATATATATTTCTGAGTATCTCGGCTACAATGTGGGACTCAATAAATAAAACTGTCAGATAATATTGTGCGTATCATGTATTGGCTTATATGTATTCTACTATATTATGGGAGTCAATGGTACAAGATCTGTGGGTAGTAGGGGTGAGCATGGGTTCATAACCGACCCGACTCGACACAACCGAAGCCCGAAACTCGGAAAAACTCAAACCGAAACCGAAATTACTCGGTTTTTTTCGATTTTTTGCTCGAACCTAACCGAACCAACCCGACCAGAAAAAACTCGGTAAAACCCTAAACCGAGTTAGAACGAGTTTTGTCGTTCTGGTTTCAGTCGGTTCGGGTTTATTTCAGTTTTGCTCACCCCTTAGTGGGTACAATATTTCAGTGGTAAAAGATAAGTGGATAGAGTGGATACATTGGTACAAGGTATTTTCAAGACATGTCACAGTTTTTAACAGCTACTATAGTATATGTGGGGCTACAGTGAGGATTTTGAAAGGAACCACTTTTGGATAATATTAAGTAGGCGTGAGCATCGGATCAAAACTGACCAGACAAAACCGAAACCTGAAACCCGGAAAAAAATGAAACCGAAATTACTCGATTTTTGTCGGTTCGGTTTCGGTCGGCTCGGTGGTGTCAGGTTTCTCGATTCGGTTCGGGTTTAATTCGGTTTTGCTCACCCCTGATATTAAGTGTGTGAAAGTTCGGATCACATACCGTTGTGCATTGTTGCTTCTATTCTTCATGGGAATTTTCTTTGGTACATAGAAGTCAATGCACAGGTATATTATTCCTCAGTGCATTTAGTCATTGTGGGTTAGTCTTTGTGATGTTTTAGTTTGTATTGTTGGTTATTGTATTTTTTTGTCTAGGCCTCACCCTCTATTAATTAACTTGTTTAATTGTTGAGAGATGTCGTGTATTGTATCTAGTTTTATTTTGGGTCCTTATTATATTTTTTTTGGGTAAAAGGGTTAATTCACCCCGGTAAAATGCATTACTTCAAAAAAACGTTGAGGTACATAGGATGAGGGTGATATCCCTCACCTCAGTCCCTTAGGACACTTACAAACACGAATATAAGAATGACACACCATTCTTATAACTTACAATAAAATGAACCAACCACTAATGACAAAAGTACATAAAACATGACAATACTACTCAAGAAAATCACTTGAGCCTTCCAAATCACAATGGCGATCCACCTTAACTTCCATGAAGAATCCACGTATAAACATACATGCAATCTTCAACATGTAATATACCATGATTACCAAAAACCACGATAGCAAGAATCAATGCCACATAAACTAGAACTCCAAAGCACCATGAATCAGCCATCGACAAGAAATAGGATTAAAAAACCCTAACTTACCACCCCGTCATCCAAACCAACACAAATTCAAATCCATTTGCAACTTCAATTAGAATTATGCACAAAGCATAATCTAATAACTTAATAAGAGATCAATCCATAGCAAAACGAATTTGAAACATAAACAAGGGTACAAGCGACCCTAACTTCCAGCATAGAACATCTTGAACTTGTAACCTTATTACAGCTGCAATCCATCAACCTTATACATGCAATCACTAAACCAGCTGAATAGATCAAGTAATAACACGTCCCAAAGCAATAACAACTGCAAATATTCTTGGGACGAATCAAGGTTCACAAATCCAAACTCCAGCATACCCACATCAACAACGATCCATAAGATAACCAGATAAACAACTAGTAGCAGCAGGATCATGTTAAAACAATCATAGAATTCTTAAACAAGAACCCTAACTTACAACGACACCATCACTTCCCCTCTCTCAACCCACTTCCATGAATCATCATCACAAACCATAAAATATCCACGATCAGAAGATCGACTTTCATGGCATGAATGGACAAAAACTTACAACCCAAGATATAAACATTAACGCTCAGCAGCAACAATCACCAGGCCAAACAAAACCATCAAAACCGAAACCCTAAAGTTAGGGTTTCGTTCAAGAGAGCATCCCTAATCAACTAAGCGATCCCAAAAAAGATAGAAGGCTTATAGAGGAGGTTTTGATCACCCATAGCCACCAAAAACGATCGCATAAAAAATAAAAATAACCTTGTAAATATAGCGATCAACAATCAAGACTGATCGTTCCAAGAACAGGAGAAAACGATTTAATGTTAATCGATTTAAGGGTATAATACGTACAATAAAAAACGATCAGATAATGGGGTCGATTAAGAAACCCTAATATATTACGAATTATCCCTAAACCGTCCTAAAACAGATTTAAAGTAAAGGTTTGATTAAAGAGTAAAACACGAATGTTAAACACAAATTAAGAGCAAAATGTTATAGAAAAACATGTTCTAGAGATCGATTAAGGAAAAAACGATTAATCAAATATGAATGTTAGGGTTTCGCAAAAACCAGCCTCCTCTTGATACAACACACCCCTAAAACCGATTGCATACTAACTGAACGAATCAGGAGACCATTCAGAAGTAGAGAGGCGATTTTAGATGGTGGTTTTTGGCCGGAAAAGGATGAAGAGGAGGTGGCAGAAAAATCGCCCCTAGAGAGAGATTTTTAGGGTTTTTTCTCATTAATTTTGGGTCCTTATTATAATGATGTCTTTCTAAAAAAAACTAAAAGTGGGAACTTAATTTCTTTTCATATTAAATTCACTTTCACAACATTATCTATAATGTTTAAATTGAATGATAGAGGATTTCAATTCGTTTTTTATTCATTTTAAAGGAGATACAACTAATATGTAACTGTAGATCTACGTCTTACACTATGTTCTCGAGATTTTTGATGATTAGAATGGAAAGAAAGTTGAAGCAAAGTAAAGAAAAGAATGTATATAAAAAGAAAGTTCATCAATTATTTTGAATTATTGAGTTTTTTGAGAAATGGAGTAAAGTGAATGAAAGTAATACATTTATTAAAAAACTCATACTTTATTTTTTTGTCTTATTATCTTTACTAAACTTTCATCCCATATATAGGATGAAAGTTTTTAGCTAAAAAGACACACACTTTACTCACCTTTACTCTGACTTTTTTCCTTCCAAAAACTTGAGAACTTGGCATATTTTTAGTCTCTCTCCATTATTTTCACTTTCATTCTTAAACACAAACTTGAGAACATAGTTTTAGGTTCATGGATAAAAGTAGTCTATAACTCTATATAGTTCGAAGGTGGACGAAGCATGAAATCGTTTTCTTTGGGATTAAGTTAAATTAGGACATCATTAGTCCGATAGCTAAGTGTCTTTTATCTATGTTTATTTCAGTTTTTATATAATTTTGATTTGACCGTATCAAAAGAACTCTCATCAAATGAAGATGCTTTTACATGTGCTTATAGGATGTCCATCGAGTGTTTATCGGCTTTACTTTGATTAATTAGTACAAACACATGTAAACGAAAAGGAAATAACTAACATTCATGTTGCCTGAACGATTAAGCAAAACATCTTGTTCTACCTAATTGTATGTGTTAACTATTGATTAAAACCACTTTAGTAGATAAAAGCTTGAATAAATTATTTAACAAATTACTCTACTTAATCGTTCAAGCTTTGAAAAATATCGAAAGACGTAAGAAACTACATGACATCCATCTTTTAAGATGCACGGGATGGGTACGGCTACAGAATCGAATACCTTCTTACTTTTATAAGTTTTATATATTGAAAAAGAAAAGGAGAAGACAATGTCTTTAAGTCCGTATGTTTGCTTATTCAAGATTTGCTTTAGATAACCTTCTTAATCACTATATATGCATGTGAGTTTGTGACCAAAGCGTATAACATTGAGAATCCGTATCACTTGCAAGCCTAATTATCATTTTCTATCCTTTTATTCTTGTTTCGAAAGGCGAGAAAAGAAGTTACAAAAATGAAAAGAAAATAAGGGGAGTTTAATGTAAAATAAGTTGGTGTATCTATTTATCTTACACAATATATATCACAAACTATTTCACACGTCTAAGTAGGACTTGAACCCACAATCATTTAGTTAGGGTGTTTCTCACACAACATAGAGTACCACTGGAACACAAGCTTTTTCGTATTTGTATATCACCTTTTCAAGTCAGGAAAGAAAAGAAGAGTAAGGTGATGATTTTACAACTATACTTTTTAATCTATTTAAATTCTATGTTTTATATTAAGGCATTTAGGTCATTGTATCTTTAGGGTGCATGGGACAAGGGTGATCCCACTGTTCTTCACCTTTTGGAGATTGGAGGTCATTGTATTTATTAGAGATTTCTAATGTACTCCCTTATAAATCATACCACTTTTGAGAAAAAGTTCTGAAGAGAAATTTAAACATCTCATCTTCTCTTCTCATCTCTCTTAAAAACCTTGAAACCGGAAATATATTTTATTTCTTTTTACTTCTTTTCTCTTCTCTTGAAACTAAAACCCTAAGATATTTTTAATGTGTTGTCGTTTTGTATACTTGATTTGTAAAACAATGAATATGTTGAATTACCATCAATAGTTCATTTTGTCGGCATTACACCAATGAGGTGCATATGCAAATAAAAATGATATACTAAATGCAAACTATATTCACTGATAAGCTATTGAATTTGAAAGCCAACCTTCTTTCTATCGGAGGGAGACTGACTTTAATCAAAGCTGTCTTGGGTAGTGTAGGGATTTTTCACATGTCTATTTTCAAATTGCCTGAAACAAAGATTCGTTCTCTAGGACGTAGTCGTGCATCTTTCTTTTGGGGAGGTGATGAAAATTGAGAAAATATGCCTTGGATCAAATGGGAATCGGTTTTGGCTTCTCTAGCTAAAGGTGGTTTAGGAGCGGGGAGCTTGAAAGCTTTCGATTTAGCTCTTCTCCTAAAATGGCGCTGGAGGTTTATTAACAATCTGAATGTTATTTCGACTTGGCTGATTAAAGCTATCCACGGTGATCAAGCTGGGTCGATTTTAAAACTTGCAAAACTCAAGGTGTTTGGGATAAAATTGTTGGTTCTATCAATAATCTCAATTCAAGTGGAGTGATTTCGCATGGTACGCTTAAGATCAAAGTGGGAGATGGTTCTAATGTTCGCTTTTAGAAGAACACGTGGCTAGACGATGTTCCTTTAGAAGTCCACCGTAACAGACTTTTTCGTTTGGATTCTCATCGAAATTGCTTCATTAGTGACCTTTTTGTTAATGATTCATGGCAATGGAGTTGGAGTAGGCAATCATCGGGAGGTAATAACACAACTTCTTTATCTTTCTTTTAAGTGATCTCTATGGTTTTCATCTTGGCTCTGGCCCGATTTTTTGCAATGCTATTTTGATGTAGATGGGCGGTTCACTGTTAGTGGGCTAGACGTCATATTGATGACTTTCTCTTACCATTTCTCGTCTAATACAAGATGGTACAAGTTTTTGCCTCGAAAGTAAACATTTTCTTATGGCATCTTCTTTTGGATCGTCTTCCTACTCGTTTAAATCTCTCATTCCAAGGTATCGAACTCAGTTCCATTATTTGTCCAGTTTGTTGTGTGGGTGTTGAATCTAGAGATCATCTTTTTTTGGCATGCCAAACCGCGAAATCTATTTGGCGTCTCTTTCGCATTTGGGCTGATAATACTTGGCCGGAGAGAACGTCTCCTGACGAGCTTTATTCCTGGTTGGATTCTTGGAATGGTTCAAAAGACAAAAATGATCGCTTGCATGGTATCATCGCTACAACTTTGTCGTGGATTTGACGTTTACATAATGATGTCACTTTTGGCTCCTATATTCTGAGAAAAAGCGACATTTTTGATAATATTAGGCTTTTGGTTAAAGTCTAGAGGTTGTAAAATTCTTTGTTGGAATGATTGGCTTAGACATCCTTTGTAATTTGCTCTAGCTCTTTGCTAGTTACTCTGTTCTAATATAATTTGCCGTTAAAAAAAACGATCATATAGAGATTCATTTCATTAAACATTTTCAATGAAGGGTTGGGGGCTAATTAGTGATTAATACACCAATGTTAAATATCTGAGATTACTCAATTGACAAACTCATTTTTCTACGTGTTAGTGAAAAGTAAGTGGTATGTGTAGGATTTACCAAATCTTTTTATTTTATTAAATTTTCATACTATCAACAAAAGATCTACCTTTTGGTATTTACCGTCTTATTTTAAGACCCAAATCCTAAAAGGTGAGATTTGAAGGCCTAACTAAGGCAAAAACACATCACACTATTTTACTATACATGTTCAAAATAACATATACCGAAGTTGTCATGTTTGGGACAATCTCAAATTGCAATTCACTTCTACAAGAGAATAAGTATCAAACCCATTCAAAAATCAAAAAGGCTAAAGGAAAAGCACTTCAATAATTCACATCTAAATAATCAATCTTTGCAACACCACTTTTCTAAAAGCAATACAATAGTTTTAAGAAACATGAAGAAAGCTTGCATGTGATGGAGAAACACCAAGATAAGCTCCTTTTTCTTCACTATAAATTGTGGCAGCATAAGCATTTCCCCAAGTTCAGCAATTTGAACTAAAGCCTATCTAAAAACCAACGTATTCACTAAATCAGTACATATATAAGTTGAAAGTTCAAATGGATCCTCTTATGATACATGCTTACAAGATTCATGCCATCAAGAAACACAAGAGGCAACAATTCTTGGGTACTATTATACTATACTCCTTGTCAGCATTAACTTGTACCTTATTGTGTTCTAGTCCATTATGGTATCCTCCGTTTTGCGCTACTTTCAACGTCGTTTTCTATGTATTTCTCCCAAAAGTATTTGCGTTCTTCTTCACTAGCAAGGTTTTGTTCATCGTGGGAAACCTAATCGTTATATTTCTTGTGGGAGAATCGTTTTTTACCTCCAAGTCTAAGGCTTCGTGTGCGAACTATAGTGACATTTGTTATGACAAGCACAAACTCAAGAGCCCAAAACGTCGAGTTTTATCTCCACCGCAAGCAAAATTCTCTTTAGTATCACACTACGAGGATAAAAGGGTGCAAACCGAATGTGACGATGGCATGGATACATGTTGTAGAGGGGACGTAAGGACTGTCGAAAAACTAAAGCATGAGGATTTAGAAAGGAGTCATGAAGAAGTGAATTTTCCAGCAGAAGACTTGAACAAATTGGCTGATGATTTTATTGCTAGAGTCAATAGACAAAGAAGACTTGAAGTTCAGTTTTGTAGGAGTTAAGAGTTGATTAGCATCTGAATTCTGAAGCCTTTGCAAGTGTTTAGAACTAATAATTTCGATCATAGTTTTAGCCGATCTCAAATATTATTAGTTTAAACTAGTTATAAAGCCCGCGCACGCGCGGGTTTTTTTTAATTTTTTTTTAAGGATATATTTTTATTTCTTAAAAAACAATAATTTAATCTTTGTTTTGTTTGATTTATGCTTTTTAATTATATAAAGATAATTATTTAAAAAATTTAATCTTGTTGTTAGTTGTATCTTATCTATATTTTTTTGTATTTATCTTCTACTTGTGTAGTATTGCATCTTATCTATATTTTTTTTTGTATTTATCTTATACTTGTGTAGTATATCAATAAAACAAATTTTTAAAATTTTAAATTAAAAAATAATAAATAAAATATTACCTAATAAGAAAATATTCTTTTTTTTCGAAATGACAAAGTACCCACTAGGGGTTTTGTTTTATTATATAAGAGATGCTACTTTTATATTTTAGGGGTTATACATGTCCTCTCAAGAAGTCGTATATTATATAAGCTTGTTTTATTGTATTTAGATAGCTTATCATGAACAAACATTAATTTTAATAATATACTTGATCCATTCAATTATTGTGAAACATCTTTAGTGTTTATAGCATGATGCATGTTTCAATTAGTCGTGCATATGCATGGCTATATCTTCATATCTATTAGAGCATAAGAGGACGAGACATCCAAATAAAAGACAAAGGTACATATTTACTCACTTAGAGAGTTGGGTGTGGTGAAGAGGCTTGCCTCTTTATTTGGGTCCCATACATGCCATATCATCCCCACACCTCTTCACAACTAACCCCCTCATCACCAACAATTAACCTCAACTTCTTCATTTAGGCCCCACCACTTACAACTTTATTTTTTTTATTCATTTCATTAAATAAACTAAATTCATCTTACTAATTAATAAAAATAATAAAACACACTAATTTTATTTCATCCAAATTAAAACGTTACAATACGATACGAAAAAAAAACGATACGAAAATAAAAACATACGATACGATACGGGAATTAAAAATAAGAACATAAAGTAACACATGATACGATACAGGAATTCCTAAAGGCGGTTCCAGGCGTAGTTGTTTCTCAAAATCACCCAAACGTGAAAATATTTGAATGGTTGGCCACCATGTCGTTCTTTGTAAACACTCAATGCATCTTCAACTCGAACATCTGGCTCACGTGTAGGCTGCAAAGTCAAGTAAATTTCATGAAATTTTTGGCATTCAGAGTTCATCCGTGCCCACTTACCCGTTATCTGGTTTTTGTTACGAAAAGGACCATCTGATTGTTCATTGAACCTTTCTGTTACGACTTGCCAAAAAGGCCCTTCGGCGACATGGAATTCGTGAACGTTTTGCCACATATCGGCTAGCAAACTTTCTTCCTCAATAGACCAACGATTTGCCATTGTGAAATTATTTATAAAGTGAAGTGTGTGCAAACTTGCATGATAGTATATGCTATATAGGAGTTTATAAACGTTTAAAATTCAAATTTTGAACATCTGAGCGGGATAATTTGAAATTTCAAATTCAAATAAAAGGCGGTTAAACTTTTAAATTTCAAATTCGAATAAAAAAAACGTGTGCAATAAACATTTAATATTCAAACGTACAGAATTTCAAATTCAAATTCAAATTCAAATGGGCGGTTAAAAGTTTGAATTTCAAATTCAAATTCAAGAGCGGGATAAATTTTGAATTCAAATCTATTCAAACAGCCCTATAAATAGCCATTCCCAGCTCCTCACAAAACACACACAAATCACACACAATTCATACACAAATCAGAAACAATTCTCTCAAAGCAATGGCTAACAACAATTCACCAGATCACGCTTCAGATTACAACACCCCACCCGAAGAACTTTTTCCCGTATTCCCATACGACAATCAACAACCCAACAATCCACCACAAGATTTGTTTCCCGTTTTTCAATATGACAATCCACCACCAAATACTCCACCGGAAGTGCTCTTTCCAACTCTAAACACTCCACCACACTTCAATCCACCTGCAAACTATCCACAAAACTACAATCCACCTGCAAACTATCCACCACAAAACCAACCACGTGCTTTGACTGATGACGAACTATATGAGCAAGATATGCAAGAGTTTTTAAGGGTTCAAGCAGAGGAAGAAGAAGAGGCAAGAGCTCTTGAGGAGTACTTCCGAGCTAAACAGGCTCGGAGAAACGCTCGTTGTGCATATCGAATCCAACATGGATTTCCGCGTGTGTCAACGAGTGATGACGATTCGAATGCTTCGAGTCACGAGGGCTATGTCTCGGATGATTCGTTTTACTGATTCGTAGTTTTATCGTATCGTACTTTTATCGTATTGTAGTTTAGGGCTTTCAATTTCCGTTTCGTTGTTTCATGTTTTAATTAATGTATCGTAGTTTAGGAATTTTAATTTCCGCTTCTATGTTTAATGTATTTTCGTTTTAATGTTTAACGTATTTTCATTTCGTACTTTAAAAAATGTTACAACTCATATTCAAGTTGTATAAAATCTTACATTAAGGAACTTAATATATAACTAATTAGTAAATAATCACATTTCTTTTAAAACAAAAAAAAGGCAAAGTCAAGTAGCCAAACTAGCAATCAAACGAAAAAAAAAGATGAAAAGCTGCAACAAGTACACGGCTTCACCTCTTCGTGCAGACGAGGAGGTTGCAAACGGCGAGCTCCAAAGGGGGGGGGGCGGTGTGGCGGCGAAGCCGGTGAGGCTGCCATGTTGGAATGGCGAACCCTCCTTCTTCACCACACCCAACACTCTAAGGCCATCTGACCATCTGTAATGGAGGGTCACCCCCACATTGTGTTTGTTATTTTGTGTTGTTTTTGTGATTTTGTTGGTGTTTGTATTGTATGAAGGTTTAAAAATGGCTTTTTGTGTGTGTTTTTGAAATGTTCAAGCCACATAGAAGAATGACAGCTTTGGGGTTTTGTTTTTTGTTTTGCTTTTTTTTTTTTTTTTTTTTTTTT